>CAUYLG010055156.1:0-14147 GCA_963573385.1 Cacajao melanocephalus | reverse complement strand
CCCCCCCCCCCCCCCCCCCCCCCCCCCCCCCCCCCCCCCCCCCCCCCCCCCCCCCCCCCCCCCCCCCCCCCCCCCCCCCCCCCACGACTTGACACTCTGTCCCTACCCGACGCTCTTCCGATCTGGGAGAGGGAGAGGGAGAGGGAGAGGGAGAGGGAGAGGGAGAGGGAGAGTGACTGTGTTGGCCAAATTAAATAGAATCCATGTGTTGAATAGCAGGTAGCAACTCTGATTTCATCCCACTCTTCCACCAGATAAATAGGGAAGTTAAAGCCCAATGGGAAAAGTAACTGGCAAAAACCACAATAACCACTGGCAAACCCAGAATCAGTGCCCAAACCCTAGTCTGTGCTCTTTCTTCTGAAACATGGCCATAGCAAACCTATGCTTTCCCTCCCACTCTTGATGCTCCCAGGCTCAGCAGCCTCACTTCGAGAAGAGCCAGCCTTGGCAGTGACAGGGATGAGAACTGCACCGGTGGAAAGCCTGGCCCAGTGGGGCTGGTGGCACAGATATAGTGAGCAGCAAGTCCCAGGCCCATTGGCTATTTATTGGTGATTTGTGTATCCTTTTGTACTAAGTGCCTGTTTCTATCTCTAAATTATTTTCTACTGGCTTGTCTGTCTTGCTAATTTGTAAGAGTTCTGTATGTATTCTGAATAGTTGTTCTTTGAAAAGCTTGTATATGTTGCACATATTTTAAGGCCTTGCTCTTAAGGTCCTCTGAGTGCATTCACTCCAGGAGAAACAAATCATGGGGAACAGAGGGGCCGGAGAGGATGGGAGCAGTAAAGCACTCTCCAACACTTAATGCTTGCAACAATTACCTTCACTTGCCCACTCCACCCACAGAAGGCTACTGAAAGAATCTGATGGTCAAGGGCAATCTGGTAGTGACACTTGGACACCTGAGGTACCCTGAGTCACAGGTTCTATCTGACCATCAGACAGGAGATGGCTCACAGCATTTGGAGAAGCTGGAGGAGTTTCATCATAACAAATTGTGTACAACAGCTAAATTTCTCCTAGACACCAGATTATTGATGTTTTATTATGGTTTTAGTTTATTTATTTGTTCTTGTTAATGGGGGGTTAGATATTGAGAGTCCTTTTGTCAGAGACGTTTGAACCAGAGCAACTCCATCTTGTGTAGGAGCTGGGTCAAATAAGGCTGAGACTTGGTAGGCTGCATTCCCAGTAGGTTAAGGTGTTCTTAGTTACATATGAGATAAGAGGTTGGCACAAGGCACAACTCATAAAGACCTTGCTGATAAGACAGGTTGCAGTAAAGAAGCTGGCTAAAACCCACCAAAGCCAAGATGGCAACGAGAGTGACCTCTGGTCATCCTCACTACTACACTCCCCCAGCACCATGACAGTTTACAAATGCTATGGCAACAACAGGAAATTACCCTATATGGTCTAAGGGGAGGCATGAATGATCTACCCCTTGTTTAGCATATAAGAAAGAAAAATGGGCAATCAGCAACCATCAGGGCTGCTCTGTCTGTGGAATAGCAGCCATTCTTTTATTCCTTCACTTTCCTAATACACTTGCTTTCATTTTACTCTATGGACTCACCCTGAATTATTTTTTGCACAAAATCCAAGAACTCTCTCTTGGGGTCTGGATCCGGACCCCTTTCTGGTAACACTTCTGAGCTTGGATAACTTATGAGAGGCAGTGAAAAGAAATGTTAAGGGCTCTGTCTCTCGCCTTACCTCACCAGAAGGTAAGAAAAGATAAGAAACAAGGAGGTTTTCCTTTGCAAAGCCAAAGGGAAGAGAGTGGATAGCAAGGTGACAAGCTGCACAGCCCTCCAATACTTAATGCCTTCAACAGTCCCCTTGACTGCCTCCTTCCCCAGCCCAAGGCTGCTGAAAGAATCTGGTGGCCATGAGCAGTCTGGAAGTGACATAGGGACACCAGAAGCACTGAATCACGAGTTCTACCTCTCTCTCAGAAGTGAGGCAGCTCACAGCACTTGGAGGAGCTAGAGGAGTTCCATCTGTCTTACCCTGCCAAACTTCAGGGTGGAGTGGAAACCTGAGCCTACAGGCTCACTTTTCTTCACAGATGGATTCAGGTCTGACCCCACAGCCCCTCCTGCCCTATAACCACACACAGCAGTCTGGGCTGGAAGCAGTGCCTATTGGAAGAGGGGGAGGAGTCTCTTTCCCACTCTGATCATTCCTGTATCTCCATCTTCCCAACACTTGCCCCAGTCTGGTTGCCTGAGAGACACAGAGCAAGGATGATTGGAAATGCACAAGGAGTTAGGCAGGTGGTCCCGGAGTTTCTCCAACCACATGCACACAACGGGACCCCCACAGGCCAACTCGTGACACTGTTGTTGACCTTGGCGTAGGGGTAGGTGGGCTGGGGGTGAGATCACTCTTGGAGGGGCTCAGGAAGGCCATGCTGGTAAGTAGGGGCTTCAAAATACATGAAGCAAAAATGGAGAAATCTCCAAAGAGAAACAGGTAAATCCAGAATTATAGGCAGAGATATCAACACCTTTCTCTCAATAATCACTAGAACAAATGGAAAATCCACAGAGATATAGAAGACATGAATACTGTCAACCAACTTGATGTAATTGAGATGTATAGAACATGCCATTCAACAACAGCAGAATAAACATTTCTTTCCAGTACACAGAAAACATCTGGCCAAAATAGTCCATACTCTGGACTATAAAGGATGTCTTAAATTGAAAAGTATTCAAGTGATACAGAGTATACACCAAAGAAAATCACTGAGGCAAGTCTCAATCAATTTAAACGTTTATTTTCCCAAGGTTGAGGATGTGCCAGGGAAAAAGAGACACAAGCCACAGTAGGATTGCAGGATCTGTGACCTGTACTTTTTTCCAAGTAGGATTTTGAAGCCTTCAATATTTAAAGGGGAAAAGTGGGCAGGAGGGGAAAGGGAAAAAAGAAAAAAAAAAGAGGGAGGGTATGGTCACATTCTTTCAAGGCTTTGATTAGGCTCACTGAATCCACATGTTGCGTGACCAAAGGAGGGGTAGAAAGAGCAGTCAATTATGTATTTGTCTTCTGCTCAGTAAATTTGCACTTTACATAAAATAAACATAGAGTAGAAGAAGCAGTCAAACATGCATTCCTGGGCTGGGTGGGAAATGATTTCTTTTTGTCCCTTACCTGTGAATATAAGCCGTTACTTTACATTGTTGGGTTGAGGGAGAACCCCACATATGGCCTTCTAGCTGTAGCTATTAGTTTAGGAGCAAAAGAAAAAGCAAGTGTTTTGCTTATTTTCATGACTCAGCTTCCAAGGTTAATTTTTCCCTTTTGGCTTAGTGAATTTGAGGTCCCAAGATTTTATTTTCCTTTCAGAAGAGCATGTTCTCTGACTGCAAATTAAATTGGGAATGAATAACAAAGATTAATAGGAATCCCCAAATATTTGGAAACTAAATAACAGACTTCTAAAAAGTAGAAAATTAGAAAGTATTTTGAGCTGAATGAAAATTGAAAACATAACATATCAAAATTTGTGGAATGTTGCTAAAGCAGTACTTAAGCAACATTCTTAACCACTTTAAGAAACTGGAAAAAGAAGAGCAGATGAAACTAAAAAAAAGCAGAAGAAAAGAAATAATAAAAATTAGAGTGCAAATCAATAAAGTAGTAAACAGTAAAACAAGGAAAAAAATCAATGAATAGTTCTCAAAGAACCAACGTTCACTCAAGAAGAAAGAGGTAAATTGAATAGTTCTTTATTTATTAAATAAATTAAATTTTTAAAGAAACCTTCTCACAAAGAAAACCCAGCCCAGATAGCTTCATTGGTGAATTCTACCAAACATTTAATGAGAAAACTTCAGTTCTACACAAACTATTTCAGAATATTAAAGAGAATACCTCTCTATTCATTCTAGGAGGCTAGCATTACCCTGATAGCAAAATCAAACAGATATTATGAAAAGAGAAAGCTATAGACCAATGTCCCTTATAAAATAGATGTATACATTCTTTAAAAATTAGCAAATCAAATCTAACAATATATTTTAAAAATAATACTTCATGACCAAGTAGGATTTATTTTTTTTCTTATTTATTTTTACCACAAGGTTCATTTGACATCCCCAAATTAATCACTGTATTTGACCATATTAACAAACTAAAAACCATGAGATTCATCTCAGTAGATGAAGGAGAAGCATTGATAAAAATCCAGCATCCATTCCTGATAAAAACTCTCAGCTAAGTCAGAATAGAAGGAACTTCCTGAACCTAATGAAGAGTATCTATAAAAACTCTACAGCTAAAATTACATTTAATGGTGAAACGCATGAATGATTTTGTCCTAAGATCAAGAACAAGACGAGAACATCTGCACTCACCACTGTCATTCAACATTGTGCGGGAGAATCTAGCCAGTGCAATAAGGCAGGAAAAAGAAAGAAGAGGTATCTGTTGGGGAAAAGGGAGTCTATTCTTTGATGACATGATGATTTATGTGGACATTTGACAGAACTATTCAATATGTGTTACATAGCTTTGAAATGATTTCAAACACATAGTTTGCGACATGAGTGGCATATGTTTTACCGTGGTAAGAACTTGGAGTGTACTTCCCTTACCCTTGAGAATGTTACATCGCACATCACACCTATGAGACCTCATAGATGCGTTATAGACTTCAACTACTGGGCTCCAAAGTACATATAAACCTGAGTTTGACAGACACTTTGAGAATTTAGGCCATGGCAGGGATATACTCTGTCGGCTGCTTCTCCAAAGACCTACGGCTCAGTCTGCAATAGGGCCGAACACTTTTAGCCTTTGAGCTAATCTCTGAAGACTCCCCAGTCAACAGTGGCACTGCCTTCTCATGCCTAGAGAATATAAACACAGATTTCCACTGTGTTGCTCAAGCCATATAAAGTCGTTCCTGGCCGGGCAGGGTGGCTCATGCCTGTACTGTAATCCCAGCACTTTGGGAGGCCGAGGCGGATGGATCACGAGGTCAGGTGTCCAAGACCAGACTGGCCAACATGGTGAAACCCCATCTCTACTAAAAAATAAAAAAATAAAAATTAGGCGGGCATGGTGTCTCATGCCTGTAATCCCAGCTACTTGGGAGGCTGAGGTAGGAGAATTGCTTGAACCAGGACCCGGGAGGCAGAGGTTGCAGTGAGCCGAGATCACACCACTGCACTCCAGCCTGGGATACAGAGCAAGACTCCATCTCAAAAAAAGAAAAATAAAAGGCATTCCCTAAACTTCAATTAGACTTTTCTTTCTACAGAAGCCTATTGTCATCCTAATTGACCAACTAGACTTTAATAATTAGATTGTAACAAAATTGGAACTCATTCACTGTGTGGCTAACGTAGTTCATCTGTCAAGTGTATTCCCTGTGAGATTTGTTATTATTCCCCATCTTTCACCATTGTGAACAAAGGAAAGTTTTTGTATGGCAATAAACCATGTGCTTCATTCTTTGATGATCCTTTTATTTTAACCGCACAAAACAGTGTGTTGGAATTTCTGGGCTTTTCTAAGCTTCAGCAGAGGAAAGCTTCAGTTACTGTTACTAGAAGTAACAGTACTAGTACCTTCAGTCCTGTTACTAGAAGCAGTGAGAATGGATGCTGGCTAGCAAAGCCAGTTGCCCAGCATAGTCTGTAACATCAATTTTAGAAATAATCCCTTAGGAATTAGTACAAAAATGGAGAATCCTACCTCTGCAAAGAAGTTCATTTCAGTATTGATTACAAAATAAAGTTTTGTGAAACCGTGCATCATATTATGAATCCATTTAAGATAGACGTATTCAGTGTGGAGTAACTTGGAGCAATTCATGTGATAGCACATGAAGTGGAGAAAAGCAGTCTACCAAATGACTAGTATACAACAAATGCAAGTTTATGCAAAAAAAATGCCCTGATAAAATAGTGGAAGAAAATACACCGAAAAGAAAAAGCCATTGGTTTTAGGGAAGTGGAATCTTCGTTGATCCCCTTTTCACATGCCCTGTCTTCCAGTCTTTCAGGAATATGATCACAATAGGATGTTGACTGGGACTTTTCCTGTTTTCTCAAAAGATCTTGAGATCTTTACATCTTTACTTTTTAAAAGAGCCCCAACAAGTTGCTAGACACAAACCAATCCTGTGACAATCACTCCATTATCACATACCTATAGACTACCAAAAAAGACTTGAAATGTGAAAAGGAGGTTCATCAAACAGGAAAATGTAGTCTTTATTGTAGGAGGGGAGTAATGTGGCTTTTTCCTTCCCCTTCAGTGAAAGAGGGGATGGGTACTCCCTTGCTCCTCACAGGTCAGGCAGGGGAGGCTCCAAGAGAGTGGGTCAGAGAGATTTGTGCTGGGCTGTCCTCTAGGTTTCCTCCCCACTTTTGCTCCATGATGACATTGGGCAGGTGCACCAGGAGGGCTGGGGACATTTTGATATGTCCCTTGGAATTTTGGGGGTAAATGAGTCTGATGAATCCCTCACACCTGGAGAATTCTGAAGGCAAACGCTGACTGGAGAAGCCCGTGAAAGAAGAAAGAGGAGAAAGGGCAACCGTGGGACGACCAACAGTGGGACTTCCCGATCTGGTGTTGCAAGGATGTATGTGTTTATTATGGGATGTGGTAGTGTGCAACCTGCTTGGAAACTTAATTTGGCTCCTTGGTCCCTACCCTTGTGGAGGTTATACTCTGAGTGGGAGGCAGATAGTGATCAAAGACTCCTGCAAATAAACATAAACCTACTTGTTGGAAGTACTAACGTAGAAAGGTGCATGGTGCTGCACGAGCATATAGTAGGAACGCTTAGCCTCATTAGAGAGGTCTGAGGGGGTTTCCTTGTCGAAGTGTTGTATGAGATCCTAAAATAAGAGTTGATCACAGGAAATTCGTGGGGAGGGTGAGAGTGTTCCTGGGGGGAGGCAACAATATATGCCAAGTTCCTGTTGCTAGAAGAAATTTTCTGTTCCTTGTCTGTGCCAGGAACGGAAATATGGTCCAGTCGGGCAGAAAGCACGGGAGAGCAGGTGCAGACGTGCAAGGCCAACCATGGGCCTTGTGGGCCATGTAGGAACTTAGTCCTTTATCTTAACAGCTCTGGAAAGGATTAAAGCATTTGAACCTGGGGATGATGTTCTAAGAATCGTGATTTGAATGGATCATTCTAGCTGAAGTGTGGAGAAGAGGTTATCAGAAGAGAATGTATGTAGGTGTAGATCTTTTTACTAATTTTTCCTGGAATATAGTGGGGCGTTTTGATCTTCAGAGTATTTCTCTGGAAATTCAGAAAGTGTTTTTCTATATTAGACCTTCGGATCCACTTACTCTGACCCTCTTATACATTTACTGTTTTCTTCTTTAGACATTCTTTAATACTTACAGGTTGGATCTATGTAAATCATCCTCCATTCTGTAATTATCAGAATTCTTTTTCTTTTCCCCTGCATTCTGAGAAGACTTTAATGTTTATGCAAGGTCCATTTTTCTGTTTATTCTCTCCAGTTTAGGTTATATTTTGACCATTGTGTCAAATTTTATTGTATTTCTGCATTTAATTTATTATCTCAGTCTATTACCTTCTTACTCTTGCAAGTGATTGAAATAAAATTTAAAAATAAATTTTTTGTCTGCCTTTCAAGTAAGGGCTTTTTCTCAGACTTTTCAGGACGTTTTCTGTTCTCATGAACTACAGATGTATATTACAGTTGTGGCCATGGGAGAGGTGAAATGGTGCAGCTGAATGATGGTGTTTGTAATGATAATGGAGGTGATAATACTGATGATGAGAATAATGGTTAAATGATAAGTTGGTGATAATACTGAGAATGATAATGTAATAGGAAAACGATGATAGTTCTGGGACAATGGGGAATGAAAGCGATGATGAGAATACAGGTGGGTGATGAGGTTATAATGATGTACGATGAAAATTACAGAGTGATAGTGGTGGTGAAAGTGAAGGTGTCTTGGGTATGTGCTTCAAGGCTAGTGTACACACTTGGGATAGAATTAGGTAAAAGTTAAAACAAGTTTCTTCGGATGCCTCTGAGGGACATTGAGTCACTTATACTTTTTCTGCTTGGCAGCTGGTGTTGGCCCAGCTGCCTATTAAGCTGAAGTTCTTAATGATGTTTTTTCCATTTTCTGAAGCACTGAACTTAACAAGCCTCCCAGGAATTCTCATTTCTGAGCAACTCAGCTGTGATTTAATTGGGCCACAGCCAGGAGGGAAGACTCCCGAGGCAGAGGGACCCAGGAGTAGCCCCCAGTAACTGGGGAATAAACTCAGAGCTTCGTAGCAGGAGGAGGAAGGAGAAGGAGTGGAGACTGGCAAGACATTACAGAGTACAGCTCTCTGTATAATTGGCGATTCTTATAACCTCCTGGGAAGTGTCAGCCTAATGCAGAGCTTGTGGTAGATTCTCAGCAGCTCAAAGCCTGGGGCCTGTGACTATGCCTGCAAAGTCACATACACAATCCTAAGGCAGGTCCCTGAATTCAGGTGATTGTGTGTCTGCGTGAGAAGTTTTTATCCACCTTATGCTGTCCTTGACGGGCAAACCAGTCACTGAAGATCAGTGCTGTTGGGAGCCTTCAAGGTTGGCTTTGCTAGTTTTTAAGTGACAGTTCAAGGACTAGTACATCCTGGCTACAAAGAAATATGATTTTTTCTGTTTCTTTTTTCTAAGGTAGAGAATATAATGACACTATAACATAACAATAATATAAATGATAAACTATTTCTATTGCCAGGTTAAATATATATATACATATACTAACTTTTAATGGATGCTTCCAAAATGTCACCTTCAATTTAAAGTCCCATCAAGAATCTATGAAAATATTCATTTCCTCATATCACTGCAATCATTTCAATTTTTTTGGCCAATCCAATGGGTGAATTAACATATTTAATTTGAATTTCATTGATTACTAATGAAGTTGGGAATTTTTTCAAATATATATTGGTCATAATAATTTTTTATTTTTTGTGAGTTACCTCTTCACGTCACTTGTCCACTTTTTCTATTAGTTTCTTAAAGTTATTTATACGTTCTGAATATATTCTTTGTATAGCATGTATACTGTATATGTTTTTATATATACAATATGTAAAGTGTATATGAGGGTATATAAATCTCCTTTGTGTATCATGTGTTGTAAACCAAAAGTAAAAGTTTAAGCCCCTCACCTGACCATCTGAATGGACCCCTCTGCTCAGCAAGGGCATTCCAAGGCTAACCTGAGAGACTGGTTCAGGCTGTGTTGGGGGACCAGTGTCAGCGATGCCTTATTATATCCTCCTCCCTTTGGAATTACTGATAGAACAGACTCTTTAAGTTGATGAGAAATATTTACAATCTATTCTGTCTGAAGCTGTTACCTGAAAACTTCTATCATCTGCATGATAAAGCTTTGGTCTCCACAGCTCCTTATCACCATAACCCAGACATTCCTTTCTATTGACTCCATGTCTTTATTTGTTAATTTTTTATTTTTTGAGACAGAGTCTTGCTCTGTTGTCTAGGCTGGAGTGCAGTGGCACAATCTGGGCTCACTGCAACCTCTGCTTCCCGGGTTCAAGCAACTGTTGTGCCTCAGCCTCCTGAGTAGCTGGGATTACAGGCGCCACCACCACTCCCAGCTAATTCTTGTATTTTTAGTAGAGATGGGGTTTCACCATGTCGGCCAGGCTGGTCTTGAACTTCTGTCCTCAAATGATTCGTCCATCTTGGACTCCCAAAGTGCTGGAATTACAGGCGTGAGCCACTGCACCTGGCCTCTTTTTTTCTATTTCATTAATTTATGCATTTACTTTTATTCTATTTTATTTTGTCAGTATTTAATTGTTTTTAAATAGTTTTCATTACATTCAAGCTTACTGCATTTATTTTTCATTTTTTAAAAAAGTCTTTTCCTTCTGGTAGATGTATTGAAGTCTATAAAATTTTCCCTGGGTATTTCTTTAGCTGCAATCTGCCTGTCTTGATATGAAATGGCCATTTTTTTTGTTATTCATTGATACACAGTTTGTAATTTCCATTTGATTTTCTATTTAACCCAAGTAATTTCAAATATTGCCTTTAAATTTCCAAGCATATACTTTGATTACATCTTAGTTGTTAATGTCTAATTTTATTGCATTGTATTCAATGAATGCAGCCTGCATGTGTCTTTTTGGAGAAAAAATTAAAATGTTTTAATGCATGGTCAATTTTTGGTGAATGCCCATCTCTTGCATTCAGTTTTGGTCAGCTATAGTTTATCTCCTAGTATTTTTTTATCCAGAGGATTTACATGGGAAGTGAATTTTTGGTGTCCCCGCAACACCTGAAAATGTTTTTATTTTATACTCACATATATGACAGGTTGCACAGTATTCAGTGAACATTTATTGAAGGTCCTCTATGTGTAAGCATAGCACTAGGAACTGAATATTAAAATGAAAAACCTATGTTTCCCATCCTTAAAGAATTCACAGCTTCATGGGTAAGACAAAAGATATATAAATGACCATGGAAGTGGTTAACAGGGGGCTGCTCACCTTGCTGAGGAGAATAAAGCAGGGGAATTCAGAAAGTCTTCAGTAGCAAGATGATCTTTTAGTGGGTATTAAAATTGGACTTAGAAGGCTAGGAGAAGGAAATCCTGGGGATACATGCAGACTAAAGTTTCCAAGACTCAGAAATGTGACAGAAGAAAACATATCTGCAGATGGTCAAGTTGTCCAAAGTAGCTGGAGCAAAAGTGTGTGGGTTGAAATATCAGAAGAAAAAAATAAGGTAGATATATTATCAAATAACAAAAAGCTGCAATATCAGGCTAAGGAGTTTGGACTTTATCCTGTGAGTGATGGAAGCCTAGTGTTGGAGCCAAGACTTTACTCAGGTTTCTGAAGTCTAATCTCAGGTCTCTTAATTCTATACTGCATGATCTGTCTCCTTGGTTAGTTAGCAAGGCCCTGAATGTGATCAGAAGCCTTCTCCAGACATGCCTTTTACCTCCTCTGCATGTCACTTTTCGAATATACTGGAGTAATAATTCTCCTTGAAGTATTCTGTTTTCTTTCATGCCTTAGTATGATCAGGGCTGGCTTGATCGAAGGATTGCTAAAGCATCTAGTGTGGACTTTCTTTTCCCCTAGCAACACAGATGCCAGGCACCTGAGGACCAAACCAATTTGTACATCATAGGGAAAGACCACAGTTCCAGTGCCAGAGAGGTCTAGAGCACACATATGGAGTTCAGAGGAGAGCTAAACACAGATAGAAACCACACAGGCAAGACCCGGAGGCTGGATGAGGTTGGGATCTGAGCAAGACAATTTGAGCAGATAATTTCATTATTTACCCCATAGTCATTCAGGAACAGGTTGTTCAGTTTCCATGTAGTTGTGCGGTTTTGAGGGAGTTTCTTAATCCTGAGTTCTACTTTGATTGCACTGGTCTGAGAGACTGTTTGTTATGATTTCCATTCTTTTGCATTTGCAGAGGAGTGTTTTACTTCCAATTATGTGGTCATTTTTAGAATAAGTGTAATGTGGTGCTGAGAAGAATGTATATCCTGTTGATTTGGGGTGGAGAGTTCTGTAGATATTTATTAGGTCTGCTTGGTCCAGAGCTGAGTTCAAGTCCTGAATATCCTTGTTAATTTTCTGTCTCATTGATCTGTCTAATATTGACAGTGGGGTGTTGAAGTCTCCCACTATTATTGTGTGTGAGTCTAAGT
The DNA here is from genome assembly GCA_963573385.1 of Cacajao melanocephalus. Classification (NCBI taxonomy): domain Eukaryota; kingdom Metazoa; phylum Chordata; class Mammalia; order Primates; family Pitheciidae; genus Cacajao; species Cacajao melanocephalus. Next base: position 2,411 of record CAUYLG010055156.1, on the reverse strand, counting down.
TTCTTTGTAGGTCTCTAAAGACTTGCTTTATGAATCTGGGTGCTCCTGTATTGGGTGCATATATATTTAGGATAGTTAGCTCATCTTGTTGTGTTGATCCCTTTACTATTATGTAATGCCCATCTGTTTTTTTCAATCTTCGTTGGTTTAAAGTCTGTTTTGTCAGAGACTAGGACTGCAGCCCCTGCTTTTTTTGCTTTCCATTTGCTTGGTAAATCTTCCTCCATCACTTTATTTTGAGTCTATGTGTGTCTTTGCATGTGAGATGGGTCTCCTGAATACAGCACAACAATGGGTATTGACTCTTTATCCAATTTTCCAGTCTGTGTCTTTTAATTGGAATATTTACCCCATTTACATTTAAGGTTAATATTGTTATGTGTGAATTTGATCCTGTCAATGTAATGCTAGCTGGTTATTTTGCCAGTTAGTTGATGCAATTTCTTCATAGTGTCAATGATCTTTACAATTTGGTATGTTTTTGCAGTGGCTAGTACAGGTTTTTCCTTTCCATATTTAGTGCTTCCTTCAGGAGCTCTTGTAAGCAGGCCTGGTGGTGATAAAAGCTCTTAGCATTTGCTTGTCTGTGAATGATTTTAATTCTCCTAGACTCATGAAGCTCAGTTTGGCTGGATATAAAATTCTGGGTTGAAAATTCTTTTCTTTAAGAATATTGAATATTGGTCCCCACTCTCTTCCGGCTTGTACGGTTTCTGCAGAGAGGTCCACTGTTAGTCTGATGAACTTCCCTTTGTGGGTAATCTGACCTTTCTCTCAGCCTGCCCTTTACATTTTTTCCTTCATTTCAACCTTGGTGAATCTGACAATTATGTATCTTGGGGTTGCTTTTCTCGAGGAGTATCTTTGCGATGCTCTCTGTATTTCTTGAATTTGAATATTGGCCTGTCTTGCTAGGTTACGGAAGTTCTCCCAGATAATATCCTGAAGAATGTTTTCCAACTTGGTTCCATTCTTTCTGTCACTTTCAGGTACACTAATCAAACGTAGGTTTCGTCTTTTCACATAGTCCCATATTTCTTGGAGGCTTTGTTCATTTCTTTTCATTCTTCTCTAATCTTGTCTTCATGCTTTATTTCATTTAGTTGATCTTCAATCTCTGATATCCTTTCTTCCACTTGATCAATTCAGCTACTGATACTTGTGTATGCTTCATGAAGTTCTTATGCTATGTTTTCAGCTCCATCAGGTCATTTATGTTCTTCTCTAAACTGCTTATTCTAGTTAGCAATTCCTCTAACTGTTTTTCAGTGTTCTTAGCTTCCTTGCATTGGGTTAGAACATGCTCCTTTAGCTCAGAAGAGTTTGTTATTACCCACCTTCTGAAACCTACTTCTGTCAATTCATCAAACTCATTCTTCCCTAGTTTTGTTCCCTTGCTGGTGGGACGTGATCCTTTGGAGGACAAAAGGCATTCCAGTTTTTGGAATTTTCAGCCTTTTTGTGCTGGTTTTTCCTCATCTTCATGGATTTATCTACCTTTGGTCTTTGATGTTGGTAACCTTTGGATGGGGTTTTTGTGTGGATGTCCTTTTTGTAGATGTTGATGTTATTCCTTTCTGTTTGTTACTTTCCCTTATAACAGTCAGGCCCCTCTTCTACAGGTCTGCTGGACTTGCTGGAGGTCCACTTCAACCCTGTTTGCCTGGGTATCACCAGCAGAGGCTGCACAATAGCAAAGATTGCTGCCTGTTCCTTCCTCTGGAAACTTATTCCAGAGGAGCACCTGACAGATGCCAGCCTGAGCTCTCCTGTATGAGGTGTCTCATGACCCCTGTTGGGAGGTGTACAGTCTGTGTCTATGGCTTACCTGTTTTGTAGATTTCGTATAAATAGAATTATATAACATGCGACTATTTGTGGCTTGTTTTACCCTGCATGATGTTTTCAAAATGTTTCATGTCATAGCATGTACGTAGCCTTCATTAATTTTCATAGCTATATCACATTCCATTTTATGGATATACCACATTTTATGTATTCATTTATCAGTTGATAAACAATTGGATTTGTAATTTTTGGCTATTATAAATACTGCTGCTATAAACATTATGCACAATTTTTTTGTGTAAACATATGTTTTTAGTTCTCTTGAATATATACCTAGGAGTGAAAATGTTGGGGCACATGGAAACCTATATTTAATTTTTGAGAAATTGCCAAACTCTTTTCCAAAGTGAGGACACAATTTTACATTCCAACAAGCAATCTATAAGTCTTCCGTTTTTTCCACATCCTCACTAACATTTGTTGTTGTAAGGTTATTCTTGTAAGGATATTGCCGAGTTTAAAATGAGGAAACTGAGGCCAGCACGAGACAAATTAAATTCCAGTTTATTTAGCTCCCGGGCGAGGTTCTGTGGCCCCGGGGGAGGGAGAGAGAGAGAGAGAGA
>CAUYLG010055154.1:0-84917 GCA_963573385.1 Cacajao melanocephalus | reverse complement strand
TGTGTATGTGCCACATTTTCCCTGTCCAGCAATGCAGCAAATGACATTTTTTCAGGTAACTTAGCAGCCTTCAGGATCCCCAGAAATCAGCAAAGGTGGCAGCTTCACTCAGAGCCATCTTAAGCCCAAAAGAGCAAATATTGCAAGGAACAAGAATGAATAGGGCTTGGCATCCCATTATTCTATGGGCTCATGTATTGTATTCTAATTTAATCATCTGTGATATTATCTTAATATCATAAAAATATTTATTTTAAAAGATGATAGATTGAGTACTTGATTTCATAATTGATTTTACAATTAATCTATGGTCTTTTAAAATAAGTATTTTATAATATTAAGTATTGTGATGGTTAATATTGAGAGTCAACTTAATTGAAGAATGCAAAGTACTGTTCCTGGGTGTGTCTGTGAGGGTGTCGTCAAAAGAGATTAACATTTGAGTCAGTGGACTGGGAGAGGCCGACCCACCCTCAATCCGGATGAGCACCATCTAATAGCTGCCAGCGTGGCTCAAATAAAGTAGGCAGAAGAAGATGGAAAGAGCAGAGTTGCTGATTCTTCTGGCCTTCATTTTTCTCCTGTGCTGAATGCTTCCTGCCCTTAAACATCAGATTCCAAGTTCTTCAGCTTTTGGACTCTTGGACTTACACTACTGGTTTGCCAGGGGCTCGCTGGCCTTCCACCACAGACTGAAGGCTGCCCTGTTGGCTTCTCTACTTTCCAGATTTTGGGACATGGACTGGCATCCCTGCTCCTCAGCTTGCAGCCAGCCTATTGTGGGACTTCACTTCATGGTCGTGTGAGTCAATACTCCTTATTAAATTCCCCTTTATAGATACATCTATCCTATTAGTTTTGTCCCTTTAGAGAACCTTAACTAATACAAGTGTGATACTTACTGTAAAAAGATTTGAGGGCCAGGTGTGGTGGCTCACGCCTGTACTCTCAGCACTTTGGGAGGCTGAGGTAGACAGATCACTTGAGGTTGGTTGTTCGAGACCAGCCTGCCCAACGTGGAGAAACTCCATCTCTACTAAAAATACAAAAAATTAGCCAGGTTTGGTGCAAATGCCTGTAGTCTCAGTTACTCGTGAGTCTGAAACAGGAGAATACATTGATCCGGGAGGCAGAGGTTACAGCGAGCTGATATTGTGCCATTGCACTCTAGCCTGGGCAGCAAGAGCAAAACTCCATCTCAAAATAAAAGGAAAAATAAAAAATTCATGTGTAATCCCACCAAGGAGCGATAATCCTAAAAATCTTGGGATTTGTGTGTTTCTAATATTTTATAGACACACACAAGCCAATGTTCAACATCATATAGAGAATCTCTAGATCCTCTATTACTTATTATTTATCTGATGAACATTATTTACTGTTTAACATCTTAACAGTCTATAATTTATTTGACCATTTTAAAAATTATTTGCCATTGAAGATACTTTAATTTTTTTATGAATATAAATAACTCAGCAATGAATGTCTCTATAATTAAGACTTTATTTTTTCTCTCAGATATTCTCCCAGAAGAAAACTATTGGATTAATAAATTTGAACTTTCAAAAGTCCTTCATGAATTTTTCTAAGTCTTTTTATAAAAAATCTGACAATTTACACTCCACCAGATTGCATGAGAGAGACTTCTTCATCTATTGAAGGAGGAGACCATTTATAATCTAGAGAACAAACAAAAAACTTTATTGATTGCTTGTGAAGGGGAGAGATGTACTTATTTATATATCATAGTCACTCTAAGCAAAACAAGGGCTTAGAGGAAGTAGTGAAGGATTTGGCAGATTTTCAGAATGGGAAGGTTTAGGGATTGGGTGAGTTTTGTTCTTGGGAGCATGGTTACTGGAGTTAGGCTATTGTCAATTAGCTAACATTCAAACATGTGGCATTGTTATCCATTGCCTGACTTTTAGAGCCATGGATAGGATGCAAAACATCTGAATAATAAGGTAAAATTCATCTTTATTCTGCTTTGCTCCTAAGCAAAGTTTAGGATTATGATGAATAAGCTATTCATTTTGTCATTCTTTGAATTTTGAAAGTATAAAATTTTTATTTTGCACCCTATCTCTGACATAACTGAGAATTATATTTTAAATATTTGTTAAATTAAGGGTAAACATAAATGCTATCTCACTGAGATTCTCAAGTGGATAGCTAATGAGGTTTAATTTTTTATATGTTCCTTTTGCTAATACCTGTCATGCAAAAGTGTACCAGAGGATGCTAAGACAAGTAAGACCTGCAAACATTCACAGGACAGTTGGAAAACCTGGGAAATAATCAGAAAATTGCTATAGAATATGTTGAAACGTGTCATAATCTAAGATAAGGTGGGTAAGTGCAGAAGAAGGGCATGCTTCTCACAGGAGATAATGTACAAACTGAGTCCTGAAAGCCAGAGAGCCAGCTACAAGGGTCCAAAATGGAGAGAATGTGTGAAACATCTGAGAGTCTGAAATAGTTCTGCATAGAGCAGGAAGGGTAATCATTAGTGACGAAGCTGGGGAGGAAAATATGGATATATTTGTAGAGTCACGCCAAGGGAAAAAAAAAAGTGTGAAGATTTTATCAGACTATATAGTTGACTAAATTATTGCCTAGCTGATAGAATATGGGAGACACCAAGGTAAAAGGAGTAAAATCATTTACACTATGATGACTCCTAGTTTACTGATGTAGACTAGAGAGTAGATGCTAGACGGACAGACACAGGGAGCTGGAAGAGAAGGAGCCTTGAGGCAGAATGGAGAATAAATTCAGTTTGGGATATGTTGCATTTGAGCTGCCTGAAGGAAACATAAACGTGAAAAAGAGATTTTCTCCTCTCTGCCCTTACCCACAAGTCTCTCTGCCTAGAGTGCCCTCCTTGCACCTTCTCCCTCTCCAAATCCTACCCAAGCTATAGCCAAAGTTTAACCCATTAGTCATAATAATCTTTGTCTACCTGAATTCAGTTGAAACATTTGCTTAAAAGCTATTTAAATGACACTCATCCAGAGGGATGCATTTTGTCCTCTCAGTAAAGCTGCACTTGCCTTACACGGTCCCTGTATGAGATAGGATTAACATACTGAACAGCAATTCTGTTGGCTACTTGGATTTCAATTCAACAGCAACTAGAAGTGAACAACTCATTGAGTGAGGCAAAAAACAAGTTGGAGGATGATTTGAGAAAAGAATGAATGTATGCTTTGGGGAAAATATATACTTATTACTGGAAATGTTTAGCTCAGTCACAGTGAGTGACAGCTGAGATATAGTAGAGAAGAGAAAGTGTTTTCCCAGTAAAAGGTGATGAGCTGTGTTGAGTTTTGTGTAGATGGTATGACATGGCCATATTATATCTTAATAGATGGAATCCTAGGGTGTGATCACTGCCATGGTGTTGTACGTTAATGACTTATTTGCTTTTATTTGTATGTAAGGGAAGAGCACCTTCCTAGAGATTAATAGACTTTGAAATACATAGATACAAGATTTCAATATTACTAAGGCCTCCTTTTCCCCTGCCTTACAACAGAATAAGGCTTTAATCTAAATTAGGTTTTCAAAATTATACGTAACAAAAGAGGAAGAGACACAAGCTATGCTGACATTCAGAATATACAGTAATTGCCCAGGGACATCCACCATGCCTTTAACTGATTAATCATAAGCTGTGAATATCATTTAATTATTTCATATACATTACTCAAAAAAGTATCACTAATGTTTTAAATTATACTCATGTAACAACTGTCATTGCCTAACAAATGAAACAGACAGACGTGAATAATAATAACAAAGATGGTTACCTTTTTTTTAAATTAAGTAGCACCTTGTCAGAGACAACAGTTTAGCAAGAAAAAAGAGGTGTGAATGAACAGATTTTACACATTTAACACAATGGGAAAGAATTGCATGCATGTCTGATTTTTGTGATTTGACCCAAATTAAAATCACTATAGGGTCAGGAATTAGAAGGATGCCAGTTCACAGTAGTATGGATTAGCAATTCTAAAATTGCTATCTGTGGATTTTAGGACTCAGCATATGAGTGAATAATGTTGAGAATAATGAAAGCCACTGCCAGTTGGAGAATGGAATTAGAAATATAGAAAGGAAAAGACAAGACTAACATCTGTTATAATAAATTTAAATGGAAGTAACAGTATGAATGCATAGATTTTAATATATAAATATATAAATAAAATTATAGCTATTTAGATATATAAATATATACGCATGTCTATATTTTGTAGCTCTATCTATTAAAAGCGACTAAAAATAAAGATACCTGTATGGCAACGAGCAAACCTAGGTCTCAGATATTAGTTTCCCTTTTTCAATAGTCAGTGTTTCTTAATTATAGTAAATTACACATAAAATCTACCATCTTAGCCACTTTTGAGGGTACAGTTCAGTACCCTCAATGTTATGTATGTTCACATTGTTGTGCAGAACTTTTTTATTTTCCCAAACTGAAAATTTGTACTCATTAAGCACTAATGCCCCATTTCCTTCCTCTACGCAGCACCTGGCAACCATCATTCTACTTTTAGGTGTTAGTTTCTGTATGCTACACCCTACTAACAAAAGCTGGGGCTCCTTAGAGAAATGAATTAGTCCAGAGCTATGGCAGAGAAGTACAAGATGAGTCTGGAGCATGTTGTTGTGATATAAAGCAAGAAATTTTTAAATAAAATAATAAGAATATAGCAAAAGGACACTGGAGACAGATTGAAGTGGCATTCACTTGACAAATTTCAGACAGTTTCATGAAAATGGATAATGTGATTAACAGAATATTCTTGAAATAAAATAATAATTTATGATTCCATACAAATATATGTGTGTAAACAAATATATAAATAAATGGGGAATACAATAATAACATTTTAAAATTATTTTGGCAGTCGTTAAGAGATGTAATCCCAGCACTTTGGGAGGCTGAGGAGGTGGGTGGATCACCTGAGGTCAGGAGTTCGAGACCAGCCTGGCCAATATGGCAAAACCCTGTCGCTACTAAAAATAAAACAAAAAATTAACCAAGCATGGTTGTAGGCCCCTGGAATGTGAGCTACTCAGGAGGCTGAGGCAGGAGAATGGTTTCAACCCCACAGGCAGAGGTTGCAGTGAGCCAAGATCTTGCCATTGCACTCCAGCCTGGGCAATAAGAGCAAAGCTTCATCTCAAAAATAAATAAATAAATATATGAAATTATTTTGCCACTATCATAGAAATTACTTCTGTAATGGCTAAAACTTATGAGAAAAGTGTGGTGAGGATATATACATATATATTAGTTGGGGTTCTTTAGAGAGACAAATCAGTAGGATATATGTTTATATGAAAGGCAGTTTATTAAGGAGAACTGACTCACATAATCACAAAGCAAAATCCTACAATAGGTCATCTTTAAGGTAAGAAATAAGGAAGCCAGTGGTGGATTAGTCCAAGTCTCAAAATCTTAAAAATAGGGAAATTGACACAGTTGCCTTTAGTCTGTGGCCTAAGACCCAGGAGTCCCTGGCACACCACTGATGCAAGTTTATGCATCTAAAAGCTAAAGAACATGGAGTCTAATGTTCGAGGGCAGGGAGTTTCCAGCAAGGGAGAAAGATGAAGTTCAGACGACTCAGTACGTTCTTCCTCAGTGTTCTGCCTGGTCTATTCTATTTGTGCTGGCAGCTGATTAAATGGTGCTCACCCTTATTGAGGGTGGGTCTGTCTCTTCCAGTCTACTGACTCAAATGTTACTTTCTTTTAATTCTATGTCTCACATCCAGAGCAGGCTGATGTAAGAGGTAGGCTCCCATGGCCTTGGGGAGCTCCACCTCTGTGGCTTTGCAGGGTACAGCCCCCTTCTCAGCTGCTTTCATGGGCTGGCGTTGAGTGTCTAGCTTTTCCTGGTGCACAGGTGTACAGTGTAAGCTGTTGGTGGATCTACCATTCATTTTGCAATGACAGTTTTGGTGTTTATAGCAGTCTTCATTGACTGTTTTTTTTTTTTTTTCCTTTTAACACTTTGAATATATTATCTGTTTCTGGCCTGCAAGTTTTCTGCTGAGAAATGTAGTGTTTATATGATTGAGTAATTTCAAATGACTCTCTTCAAGTTTACTGGTTCTATCACTACTGAGGCTCTCTGTTCAATTTTTTGGTTCAGTCATTGTGTTCTTCCATTTCTAAACTTCTATTCAGTATTTTTAAAATATCTCTTTGTCAAACTTTTTCCTTTGTTCATGTAGTATTTTTCGTATTTTTGTTTAGTTGTCTATTTATGTTATCTTATAGCTCACTGAGCTTCTTAAGACTATTTTGATTGCTTTTTGTCTTGCAATTCATAGCTCTCCATTTATTTAGGACTGGTTTCTCATGCTTTATTTTATTTCTGTGGTGATATCATGTTTTCTTGGCTATTTGTGATCCTTGTAGCACTTCACTGGTATCTACACCTTTGAAGAAGTAGTTACTTCTTTTAGTCTTTACAAACTGGCTTTAGTAGGAAAACTCCTTCACCAGCCAGAGATTCTGAGCAGGCTGCCTGGTTGGGTCTATGGCTGGGCCTGCCAATAGGTTCCACAGGTGAGCAAGTCTGGTGCCTTAATCTATGGAGGCCAACCTGGTTCTAGGATACACTTGGACAAGCCTAGAGCCAGGATCTGTAGAAACAGCCCTGGAACTTGAGTCCACAGAAAGCAGGCTTTCAAAGAGGGTCAACTGGGGCAAGCCTAGATTCTGGGTCTATAGAGGAAAATTGGAATATTTGATCTGCCATTTTCTCATTGTTTCAAAAGTTTAAAAACGATTTCACATTCGTGGATTTCCAATAAAGAAGCATAGATTTAAAAGTATTCAAGTTTCTGAGACAGCTACAACCAAAACATGACTACGACCCCTATATTATTATATGTTGACAGAATGGCTACTGTATAAAAATTATGCTGTATAAATGTTATTTTATTAATGTTACTAGTGTCCAAGATGAAAGACCATCTAATATGTTTTTGACTGGCTATTTGAATTGTATTTCCAAAATAATTATAAATATTTTAATCATTGTTCAAATACGTGGTGTTAATATTTCATGCTGGCATGTATAAAAATATTTTAGTAGTTGAGTTTCCATTTAATTTATATAAGAATGGTTTTTATATCATAAAATATATAGGAATATTCAATATAAAAGGATTATAGTAATAAACTGTGCCAAAATTTATTATTCCTATTAGAAGCTTCTGAACATTAGATATTTCACAAAGTAATAAAATTAGTGGCAGCTGCTCACATTTGAAGATAATGATCATGTCACTAACCAAAAAGGTCATTCTAATTTAAAATTATATTAATAGAAGATTAAATAAAATACAGAGCATCATGCTGAAAACACCATCATTAAAACTTAGGGATTTTTAGCATTATAAATGTGTTTGACACAAATCAAACATTTTCTGTCTAGTCATTACATAGAAAGTGTTAACTTTTATGACCTATAGGCCAGGCGCAGTGGCTCATATCTGTAATACCAGCACTTTGGGAGGCTGAGTGGATGGATTGTGAGATCAGAAGTTCGAGACTAACCTGGCCAAGATGGTGAAACCCCTGTCTCTACTAAAAATACAAAAATTAGCAGGGTGCGGTGGCGGGTGCCTGTAATCCCAGCTACTAGGGAGGCTGAGGCAGGAGAATCACTTGAACCCGGGAGGTGGAGGTTGCAGTGAGCCGAGATTGCACCATTGCACTCCAGCCTGGGCAACACAGAGAGACTCTGTCTCAAAAAAAAAAAAAAAAAGAAAAAAAAAAAGAAATTTTTATGACCTATGACAAGAAAGCCTAGAATTTAACTAGAATTTAGATCTGTCTCTTAAAACTGAATTCCAGTTATGTTAAGATCATATTAATATTTAGTATTCTTTTAAATATTTTTACTTTTAAAAACATAATTTAAGCCGGGTGTGGTGGCTCACACCTGTAATCTCAGCACTTTGGGAAGCCAAGGCGGGTGGATCAAAAGGTCAGGAGTTCAAGACCAGCCTGGCCAATATGGTGAAACCCCGTCTCTACTAAACATACCAAAAAATTAGCAAAGTGTGGTGGCACGTGCCTGAAATCCCAGCTACTCAGGCAAGAGAATTGCCAGAACCTGGGAGGTGGAGGTGGCAGTGAGCCGAGATTGCACCCCTGCACTCTAGCCTGAGTGACGAGAGGGAAACTCCATCTCAAAAACAAAAACAAAAACAAAAAAACCCATAATTTAGTTCAAGATGATCCTGGGCAACATATTGAAACCCTATCATCTCTACAGGAATATTTTTTAGAATTTAAAAACCTAAAAAATAATTAACTCACAAAACTTAAAATCTGTGCAAAATATTTAACAGTCATTTCATAAAACAATATGTACAAATGGTAAGTGTTACTATAGACACGGAATACCTGAAACTGTCATACATTGATAAGACACTTTTAGAAACAGTTTGAAAGTGTCTTAAAAGGCAAACATAAGATGTAGCGTATATGATAAAGCAATCACCTATGCAGCTGTTTATCCAAGAAAAGTGAAAAATGCATGTTAGAAAAAGACTTGCATTTAGTTTTTTAGTAGCTTATTTTATATCAAAAACTTGAATTAACTAAAAAGACTATCAACTAGTGAATAGAAAAACAAACTATGGCCCATGCATACTGTAAAATTTTACCCAGCAGTAAAAAGGAAAAAGCTAGTGAGACACTGTAGCAACATAGATAAATTACAAAACTATCTCCCTATGTGAAAGAAACCAGACACAAAAGACAACATATGAATAATTTCATTTATATCAAATTCTTTAAAAATGGCTAACTATATTAATAGAAAGCATATTGTTTGCCAGGGCTTAAAGTTCCAGGAGAAGATCAACTGCAAAAAGGAATGTAAGAACTTTTTTGCATAATGGAATGTTTAATATCATAATCTTGGTGAGAAATTACATGCCTATGTACATTTGTTCAAAATGTGTCAAGTACTACTTCAATAAATCCTACCTACCTTAAAAAAATAACTTATCATGAAAATAATGTAAATAATTCTGAAATAATGGAAACATTTTCTTTATTTGTTTGATAATCATAATATATCACGTGTCTTTCTAGATGTTCATTAGAATTCATTCTTTCCATCTAACATAGTACTAGAATTACAACTGGGACATGTTGCCTAGCTGAGGACTGCTTTCCTCAGATTCTCTGCCATGGTCAGGTGATTGAGCTCTATCAATAGTATGTTATTGAAAATTGATATTTTCAGTGTCTGTCTCACTGTATTAAAAGTATTTACCTTTGGTTTTCAATCTTTGTCCCTACTCTCTGGAATGGGGATGACTAGAAAACCTTAAAAACCATGTATATAAAATGAGTTACTGCTGGCCTCTGTGACATAGAACTACTAATTCACCAGAATCACTCACATTTGACTGATTTTGAATAAGCAATGTTTTCTTTGTTATTTAAGCCAATGAGTTTTGGGAGTTTCTTTGTTATTACGTAGCCTATGTTACTCAAAAATCGCTTTTCTTAATAGAAATCTCTCCTCTGATAATATGAACTCCAAAAAAAAAGGCTAAAAAATATAACTTTTCTCAGTATTTTCTTACTCTTAGTATATAAAAAACTTTCTTAAATTCTCTTATATTGTCAAATACTAAGGATTGGATAAATAGAATCTTTGTCCCTTTGTTCTATTTTTTGAGTAATAATGTCTATCCTCTTAAAAGTATGTATCTTCCTTTCATATCTATGCCATGTGTTTATGTTAGCATCTGCTCTTCCTCATCAGAGAGAGCTGCTAATCATTCTTTTTTCTTCATTAATGAAAAAGTTTTCTCAATGTCTAGGTTTGATATCAACATAGTCATCTTAAAGACTTGATGGATATTGTAGCACCTTGGTTTCATTACCTTATTTCCATTGTTCAAAATTAATTAATGTATTTATTTCAATAGTTTTTGAGAAAAAGGTGGTTTTTGGTTATATGGATGAGATCTTTAGTGGGGAGGGGTGATTTCTGAGACTTTGGTGCAATTATCTTTTAAACACTAATTCTGTCACCACTCTGAAAATTCTTATTCGCCTCCCATGTTCAAGTGATTCTTGTGCCTCATCCTCCCGAGTAGCTGGCACCCACCACTAAGCCTAGCTAATTTTTATATTTTTAGTAGAGAAGGGGTTTTGCCATGTTGGCCAGGCTGGTCTCAAACTCCCAACCTCAGATGATCCACCTGCCTCAGCCTTCCAAAGTGTTGGGATTACAGGTGTGAGCCACCCCCGGCCTAACCAACATATCTTGATTTCTGAAATCATTAATTGAGAATGATCCATGTGCTGAGGAGAAGAATGTGTATCTGTACCTCTTGAATAAAATGATGTGCCATTTTAGTATTGTTTTTTAATGAAATGTAGTTCCTCTGAAGTATACTGTATATCACAAAGTCATTACCCATATTTTGTTTGCCAGTGTTGTGAACACTAGGCTTACTACTGTTCACTCAGCCCCAATAAAGTGTCTAATATATATACCCAGAAAATACTTATGGAATGAGTAAATAAACACAATACCACAGAAAGACTGTCAAAAGGCAATGTAGAAAACATAGGATTGATTAAATAAAAATGAGAAATACAGGCAGTGAGTTTAGTAATTTATAGAAAAGAAAAATAATTTCATAAAGGAGTCATTCAGAAAGCCTTCACGGATAAAGTAAATTTTTAAAAGATTATAGTTTTCCATAAAACTTTGTATACCCTTCCATGTTTATTTTTTGCCACAACTCTAAATTACCTGTACTTTTTTTTTTAACTTATTTTTTTTGGGGGGGCCATATGTATCAAGAAGAGCAAAAAGTTTACATAAAGACACAACTGCTTACATATATTTAATATTTAAAACAAATAAATTTCACATTAGTGGGGTGTATTAGTCTGTACCTAAATATCTATTAGGTATACTTGGCCTACAGTGCAGATTGAGTCTAAAATTTCTTTGCTGATTTTCTGATATAACAATTGTTGTATCTTCTTGCTGAATTGACCCCCTTATCATTATATGATAACCTTCTTTGTCTATTTTTCTAGTTTTTGTCTTAAAATTTATTTTGTCAGATATAAGTATAGCTATTCCTTTTCTTTTTGGGCTTTCATTTTCATGGAATATCTTTTACCAACTCTTTATTTTCAGTAAAATATTTTTTTCTTTATAGGTGATGTGTGCTTCTTAACGTATCATTTGTTCTTGCTTCTTTATTCATTCAGCCACCTTATGTCTTTTGATTGAGAATTTAGTTCATTGCTATTATCATTCAATGCTGTTATTGATAAATAATGACTTACTACTGCCATTTTGTTATTAGTTTTCAGGTTGTTTTCGTGTCCTCCCTTCCTTCCTTCCTGTCTTCCTTTTTTGTAAAGTTGATTTTCCTGGTGGTATGTTTTAATTTATGGCTTTTTATGTTTTGTAAATCTGTTGTAATTTTTTTATTTGAAGTTACCACAAGTCTTGCAAATAGCATCTAACTTGTTATTTTAATCTAATAACAACTTAACACTGATTGCAAAAAACAAGCAAAGAAAAATATCAATAATAACTCTATACTTTAACTTCATCTTTCTACTTTTTAACTTTGTGTTTCAATTTATACCTTATTATACTATGTCTTGAAACATTGCTGTAGTTATTATTTTTGATAGGTTCATCTTTTAGTCTTTCTACTCAAGATATAAGTAGTTTATACATCATAAGTTCAGTATTATAATATTATGTTTGACTGTGTACTTGCTATTACTAGGGAGTCTTGTAACTTCAAATGATTTTTTTTTTTTTTTGCTCATTAACATCATTTTCTTTGAGATTGAACAACTCCCTTTAGCATTTCTTATAGGACAGGTCTGACATGAAGGAAATCCCTCAGCTTTTGTTTTTCTGAAAAAGTCTTCATTTATCCTTCACAATGGAAGGATATTTTTGCTGGATAGTCTATTCTAAAATAAAAGGGATTTTTGTTTGTTTGTTTTTCTCTCAGCATTTTAAATATGTCACACCACTTTCTCCTGGCCAGTAAGGTTTCCACTGAGAAGTTTGCTCTCTGATAAGTATTTGAGTTCCTTTATATTTTGTTTCTTCTCTCTTGCTGCTTTTAGGGTCCTTTCTTTATCCATGACCTCTTGGAGTTTGAGTACCAAATGTCTTGAGGTAATCTTATTTGGGTTAAATTTGTTTGGTGTTCTACAATATGGAAAGTTCTCTGTTTTTATCCCTTTAAATATACTTTCTACCCTGATGTCTCTCTCTAATTCCTCTTTAAGACCAATATCTCCTAGATTTGCCCTTTTGACTCTATTTCCTAGATCTTCAAAGAGTGTCTCTTTTTTTTTTTTTTGAGAAGAGTCTGGCTCTAGCCCTGTCACCCAGGCTGGAATGCAGTGGCACAATCTCTGCTCACTGCAACCTCCACCTCCCAGGTTCAAGCAACTTTCCTGCTTCAGCCTCCCAAGTAGCTGTGATTACAGGCATGCGCCACCACGCCCGGCTCATTTTTTTGTATTTTTAGTAGAGATGGGGGTTTCACCATGTTAGCCAGGATGTTCTCAATCTCCTGACCTCGTGATCCACCCACCTCGACCTCCTAAAGTGCTGGGATTACAGATGTGAGCCACCGCGCCTGGCTGCCTCATTCTTTTTTATTCTTTTTTCTTTTGTCTCCTCTGACTGTATTTTTGAATAACCCATTTTCAAGCTCACAAATTCCTTATACTGCTTGATCAATTCTGCTGTTGAGAGACATTCATTCTTCAATATGTGGATTAAATTTTTTAACTCCAGAATTTCTACTTGATTTTTAGAAATTATTTCAATGTCTTCATTACATTTATCTGACAGGATTCTGAATTCCTTCTCCATGTTATCTTGAATTTCACCGAGCTCCCTCAAAACAGCTAATTTGAATTGTCTGTTTGAAAGATCTCATATCTCTGTCACTTCAGGATTGGTCACGGGTGCATTATTTACTTTGTTTAGTGAGGTCATGTTTTCTTGGGTGGTCTTGATGCTTGTTGATGTTCATCGATGTCTTGGCTTTGGAGAGTTAGATAACTTTATAGTCTTCATAGTCTGGACTTCTTTGTACCCATCCTTCTTAGGAATGTTTTCCATGTATTCAGAGGGATCTGAGTGTTATGATCTAAGTTTTTGATCACTTCAGCTGAATCTGCCTTAGGAGTAACCTGAGGCCCAGCAATGCTATGACTCTCAAAGACTCATAGAGGTACTGCTTTGGTGGTCTTGGGTAAGACCTGGGAGAATTCTTTGGATTACCAGGCAGACTCTGGTTCTCTTTCCTTACTTTCCTCAAAACAGAGTCTCCATTTTCATGCCAAGCTACCTGAAGCTGGGGAAGGAGTGACACAAGCACCCCCTCGGTCATCACCACTGGTACTGCTCTGAGTCAAACCTGAAGGAACAGTAGCACTAGGTCTCACCCTAAGCCTGTGGTGACCACTACCTGGCTACCACCAATGTTCACTCAAGGCCCAAGGACTCTTCATTCAGCAGGTGGTGAATACAGACAGGCCTGTGTCCTTCTTTGCAAGGTACTTCCAGCTATGGGCAGGTCCAGAAATGCCATCTAGGGGCCAGGGCCAGGAATCAGGAACCTTTGGAATCTACTTGGTGCTCTATTCTACTGCGGCAGAATGAGTACCCAAGCCACAAGTCAAAGTGCTTCCCATTCTTCCTTCTTCTTTCCTCAAGCAGAAGGAGTCTCTCCCTATGACCTGCAGGCCTGTGACCAATACTGCTTGGGTCTCACTGATGTTTACTCAAGGCCCAGGGACTGTTCAGTCAGCTTGTAATAAGCGCTGCCAGGACTACCTTGATCTCTTCCTTTAGGACAATAGGTTCCCCTCTGGTCCAGTGCAGGTCCAGAAATGACATAGAAAAGCTAAGGCCTGGAATCAAAAACCCCGGGAGCCCATCTGGGACTATATTCCATTGTGGCTTAGCTGGTACCTAAGCTTCAAGATGAAGTTTCCTTTACTCTTCCCTCTCCTTTCGTCAAGCAGAAGGAATCTCTTCCTGCGGCCACCACAGCTGGGAAAGTGCTGGATTACACATGAAGCCAGCACAGCGAGCTCGTGGCAAGGATTGCCTGGCTACCACTGATGTTTATTCAAGGTCCACAGGCTCTTTAGTTAGCAGGTGATGAACCCTGCCAGAACTAGGTCCTTTCCTTCAAGGCAGTGGGTTCCCTTCTGGCCAAGTGTGTGTCTAGAAATGTTATCTTTTAGCTAGGGCCTCTAATGCGGGCCTCAAGCCTCTGCCTAGTGCCCTATTCTACTTTAAATGAGCTGGTATCAAAGTTGCAAGACAAATTTATCTTTACTTTTTCCTCTCCTCTTCTCAAGCTGAAGAAAGGAGCCCTTCCCAGAGCTGTGAGTTGCACTCCTTGGGGTCTGGGGAGGGCGAATGCAAGCACTCTCTTGGCCACCCTAGCCAGTGCACCCCATGTCCACTGGCTCAGGACATGGGGTGCACCCAACACAACAGCAGGACTTGCCCAGAAATTGCAGTTCTTGTGGCCTAGACTGCCCTTTAAGTTTATTTAGGATCCCAGAGCACTTTACTCTGTGATTTACAAGTTCTGGGCTAGCCAAAACTCTGGTTCTGAACACTGGGATAGATGATTCCCCTCTGAGTAGGCCTGGTCTAAATGCTTTCTTCATGGGTGCTGGCTGAATTCTGCCCCAAGTTGTTTTCCACTGTGACAGGGCAGCACTGAACTCCAATGCAATGTCTGAAAATCGCTTTTCTCTCCCTTCCCCAAGAAACAGATTCTTTCTTTTTGTCATGAGGCCACTACCAGGGAATGGGGCAGGGGTGTTTAGGCAGTATAAGACTGTCTTTCCTACTCTTTTTAGTGCCTCTTTCTTTAATATGATGTTAAAACCAGGCACTCACCTAATCACTCACCTAATTTTTGTTCTTATGAAGGTGTTTTCCTGTGTTGATAGTGTTTAAATTTGGTGTTCCTGCAGGGGAAACAATCACTGAGGGTTCTGTTTGGCCGTCTTGCTCTACTCTGCTATATTAGACACCTTCAGTACAATAACAAGGTCTTTGTAAAGTCACTGGTCCTTGATGCATTTACTGAAAGTTTGATGTGTTACCGTAAAACAGTAGCTATTCTTTACCACTAATCCACTAGCTTTCAAGAGCAAAAAGCATCTTCCTTAAGCAGCAACTATAGGCACGCAGTCCCTAGAATACATTCCCTAAGGCCACTGTCTCACATACAATAAGGGACAATAATTGTAAAGAATGTGGTTGGTTTTCCATATCTCAACACAGCTTTCCTAAAGACATTAACATATTTTAAAATAATGGTGTCATGAGATATTCATAATGTACATGTTTCCTATATGGTCATATATATAATCTTGAAGTAATTATATTATTCTAATTTCATCTCTCTCATTTTTCTTTTATTCTTCTTCTTTCTTTCTCTTTCCTTATTTTATTGTTTTTTCTTTTCATTTCATTCTTATTTTCTCCTTTCCATCTTTTCCTGCCTTTCTCTTTCCTTTGTTCTCCAAGTCAGAAATATTGTTCTTCCCCATTTAATCAATCCAGAGTCTCAGTCATATTAAATAATTTTCTTCTTATGCCATATCAGACTAAAAAGCAGGAGAAAATAGTTTTAAAATTTACTTTTCTTTATGGCTATCTCAAATCCACCACTTGTTCAGAGAGATCCCTTTAAAATATCTAAGTAAGAAAAAAAGTCCATTATCCTTGGGCTATACACCAAACTGCAGATATCTTTCTGTAGCCCCGTTGTTCTATCTCAAATCAAGTCTGTAATAACGTGATGATTATATTAATTTTTGAAACAGTATAATATAGACAATGGACAGTATAATCCTTGCCAGCAGATAGTAGTATGGGATTGACCTCTATTTTCTCTTGATGACAGCTTTGTGCTCTTCCATGGCTATTTGTGATAATCAGGTGGAAAATTATTGCAATGATGCATGTTTAGTTGAGGAACTCCCAGAATTCCTGTGTAATTTAATCCAGTTTGGAGGAAACTTAAACCCATTCTAAAAATCAACCAGCAGTAAATACTTACATAGGAAGCATGTATTTCTCCTCTGGAAATATGCTTCAAATAACTATTATGAATACAAAGCAGTTCTAAAAGTTTTGAATTTCAAGACAATTACTGTTAATAATTGTTTATTTAAAATATGTTAATAAATAGTTTTTTCTAATATAAAAATAGTATATTAGTTTATTTTGATTCTTTAATATCATAGCAAAGTGTTCAATGTAATAAAAGCTGTTGGATTTTTCTATAATAAATATGAGCACCTATTCACCTAAAAAAATCATTGTTTGTTGCTATTCTTTTAAATTTTAATATTTCTGAAAGTTAAATGAAGGCTTTTTGCCTGATATGACAGATTTTTCCTACAGCAGGGCAAAATTTTGAGAAATCTGGGTGCATGATTGGACATCACAATCCTTCTCACACATCAGGTACAAATGGTTTAATTATCTTCATGCCTATGAGATTATGCAAGCAAAATAAACAAATTTAAATATGTATACAATTACCTGTAATCTGGAAATAAAGTACATGTTGTTCATGAACTGTAATTATTTGCTCTCACACTAAGAGATTTTTGTGTGGTAACTGATGTCTCTTATTAGAAACGGTCCATGAATTGCCATTACTGAAACTCACCAGTTTTATGGTAAAATGGCAAAAGATCTTTTTCTGTTCTTAAGAATTTCAAGGTTTTGAAATCTATTTTTCTTACTACAACTTGCAGAGACTTGATTTTATGGGCAATTAAGATAAATTTTATTGAATTATAGAAATTATACTAACTTAGAAAGCATGATGTATTTTTCATAATTTTCTGTCATTCTTTACCTCTTCAATAGTAAAGACTTCCAACCAACTACTAATGGGTTTCTTTCAATGCTAATATTTCAATATTTTGGCTATTCTGAGAGAAGTTTCTCTAGTGATAATATAATTTAAAATATAATTTTTGCACTCAAATATTTATTTTATTTTCTTGAACTGTTGAGTGTTCATGAGAAGCTCATAGAATCTTTTGTTTCATGGGCCATAAATAAACCCCAATCCACCACTTCAGCACATTTCTTATTGTAATGCACCATGTAATGTTACAGGCCATTATATAGATGTTTTTGGTTATTGTAAGGTGGCAGACAGCAACACTGAAATGTCTGTTTTAGAGAGATTGTATGAACTCAATCTTGACTCTTAATGTAAATATTTTTTAGCTATAGAAACCTAAATGTATTCAAGCACGTTTGCCCTTCAAGTTAGCTGATCTATTTAAATTTTTCAGCGAACAACTCAGTGAAAGATATGATCTTGTTTTTCTTAATTTGATAAAAATAAAAAGATAAGAATATTTCTTTAATTTGTACTTCACTGTGTATCTTTTCTGATGAGATTTGACAATTGATATCAAGCACACTGTGTATATAGAAAGTTCCTAAGTTAATATTGTTTGGGTTTATGATTATAAACAATGCTACTCTCTTTTTCAATGTAATAAAACTAGAATCTAAATTTGCTAGTTTTTTGTTTCCAGTATATGGTTGTAGTCCTCTTTATGCGGAATATATGAACCCTAAATACATATGGCGATATCTCCATTTAAACAACATGATGCACAATTTTGTTTCAAGACTAACATTTTCCTTAGGAAGGGAAGTTGCTTAGATCTGAATTTTTTGCCTAAAGATCCAAATGTTGGATGTGAGTAATCTACTTTTTGTAGGACGGAGAAAGAATCAGAGTCACTTTAAAGCCAAAATATACTGGCTATTAACTTTGATCCAAAATTAAAATGTTCCCCAAAAAAGAATATAGACAACACTAAGAAGTCTAAGGAGACTCTACGTTGAATGTTTTCATCTGTAACGATAATATTGATGACATTGTTATGATATTAGTTTCAGAAATGATGCTGAATACTTTGTAGATACCACTTCACTGAATCCTCAAAACAACATGAAGAAGTAGCAACTAACATTCATTCAACATTTACCTAGGTATTTTATTTTAATTACAGCATTTAATCCTCCAAATACATTCAAGATAGTTCTATTATTCTCTACTGATGAGAAAACTGAATAGTTGTATAATTTATCAAAGATCTTTGTAGTGGTTTTCTACTGCCACATAACAAATGACTACAAACTTAGTTGTTTATAACAGTGCCCATTTATTAGTTCCCAGTTCTGTCGATCACAGTTTTAAACACAGCATAGCTGGTTTCTCTGCTGAGGGTCTCACAAGACTAAAACTGAGGTGTCATTTAGACTGAGTACTTATCTAGAAGTTCTATGGTACAATAGCCTTCCACATTTATCAGGGTTCTTAGCAAAATTCAATTCCCTGTGAACAGCATAGGAAATGACATTCATCCCCCATGATTCGCTTACATCCCACCAGGTCCCTCCCATGACATGGGAATTACTATAATTCAAGGTGAGATTTGTGTGGGGACACAGAGCCAAACCATATCAGTATTATAGATAATCCAGAAATGATTGAAATATACAGACGATGTGTGTAGGTTATATGCAGATACTGCACCGGTTTATAGCAGGGACTTGAATATTCATGGATTTTGGTTTCCATGGGGGTATGGGAACCAATCCCCCACCAATACCAACGGATGGCGGTATTTTACATCCATGGTAATGAACATAAAGCAACAAAATTCATGTGCATTTTTATTAGTTCAGGGCAGGCAAAGACTGATGGCTTCTCAAACTTTATCAGAATCTTAGTTTTATTCTGCAGACGTAAGGGAACAAAGAGACTAAATGCCATTGGATTACTAGAGGAGGAGGCCAAAGGATGTAATTCCAATAAGGGTGGGAGGTTGAAACCCGGGCCAAGTTACATCTACTTCTCAAGTATGTCAAAAAAATCCACTGTCATTCTAATCTGACTGCCTCTGGCTAGAAATTTAAGTTTCAGCAATTCAGTTAGGACATTCAGTTTAGAGTATGGCATTTTCATAGTCCATGAAGTAGAAAGTAAAGTAAGTCAGTTTCCCTCAACTTGTTTTAATAGGAGCTTTGAAAAAATAGAATCAGCGCTTACATCAGAGGACATAAGTATTCCCTCAGGCTCACTTGGTACTCTGAGGGTCTGACCAGATCTGGGATGCTGTTAGGGATGTCAGTTGGCACTTGATAAGACAAAACTGGTGGTCAAGGACAATGAGAGACATGTAGGCAGTGGTCACTAAAGCTGTAGATGCCCAGCCTGTGAGGTACAGGTGCCCAGCTGCCTTCATGTGAACAAATAGTGATCTGATGAAGATGTGAGCCTTGCTCTACATTTCATTCTCAAACTTCATAAAGACTCTTGGATATTTAATAATCGTGTTGCTTTGATACAACTAGACTGAGGCATAGTTTCCATCAAATTATTTTGGGAAATGAAAATGACTACAGTGCCATTTTTCTGATAATAAACATATACTATAAAATATAGTATTTACAAAATGTAGAAAATTTTGAAAAGTATTTTTTAAATGCTCCACATTCCACAGATAACTTCTTTCAAAAATTTGGCATATTGCATGTATGTGTGTGAATATGTGTATACATACGTACCTTTTATTTTTTTAACAAAATGGGTTTATAGTATACAGACAGAATCAACTTCTCATGGGAATAAATGTATACCACAATTTTTTGTGCATAACTACAAGTCACATTTTATAGATGTATTTAATAAATCCCATATTGGTTATTGACAATTTTTCATTATTCAGCTTCAATCATTTTGAAACTATAGTTCAAACTTTTAAAAAAAGTTCGAATATTGCTTAAATACATCTTTAAAATGCTCCACATTGTGTGATGAATAGAAATGTTTGATGTGGGGGAAAAAACCACTTGTTTCAAGTAAAAAATATGCTATTTTACTTTTTTGAAATTGGAAGAAAATAGGAAAGGGGAACATAACCCCATGTTTTGCTGAAACATTTTAAGTCAGCTCTGAAAATAAAATGTGGTTTTGAGGGAAGTCAGAAGCCCTTGAATGTCATCTACTGGCCACCCCACCACACCCCCAAGTTCTTGAAGTCGGTCTTGAGTCAGTCACTTGTCCTCTATGTATTCATTTCTTGTTCTATAAGAAGAGATAATAATAATTTGTCTACTCTACTTGGTTATAATAAGGTTCAGGTGATATAATGAATGTGGTAATACATTGGACACTCTAAAGCATTACTTAGTATTAATTATTAATATAACCATTATTTATTTATAATTCCATATGATCAGATGACCAGAGGAATTTGATGAACCTACTACTATTGATCTTTTCTTGCAAATGTGTTTATAAAAAATTGGATTATATTTTTAACAGATAAAGTAAGCTCATTTTCAAGTTAACCGGAAGTACCCATTAAAGTCCTAATCACACGTTAACACTTGTTTTCTAAAAGTATTTAGAACACTATTTGTTTTTATTGCCTTATGATATGGTTTGGCTGTGTCTCTACCCAAATGTCATCTTGAATTCCCACGTGTTGTGGGAGGGACCTGGTGGGAGGTAATTGAATCGTGGAGGCAGGTCTTTCCTATGCTTTTCTCATGATAGTGAATAAGCCTAACAAGATTTGATGGTTTTAAAAGGGGGAGTTTCCCTGCAGGAGCTCTCTCTTTTTGCCTGCTGCCATCCATGTAAGATGTGACTTGCTCCTCCTTGCCTTCCCCCATGATGGTGAGGCTTCCTCAGCCATGTGGAACTGTAAGTCCAATTAAACCTCTTTGTGTTGTAAATTGCCCAGTCTTGGGTATGTCTTTATTATGTCTTTATCAGCAGCATGAAAACAGACTAATATACCATGTAACAAATTACTATAAATGTAATGACTTAAAACAATTCCTATTGATTAACTCACAGTTATGTAAATCAGAAGTTCAGGTATGATGTGGTTCAGTTCTCTGCTCAGGGTCCTGAAACTGAAATCAAATGGTGGTGGGACTGTGCTTCTTTTTGGAAATTTTGGGGAAGAATTCACTTAGAAGCTAATTCAGATCATCAGCCATATTTAGTTTGTTGCAGTTGCAGGAATGAGGTCCCCCTTTCCTTGCTGTCAGCTGGGGGCCACTTAGCTCATGGAAACCGTCCTTGCCATGTGACCCTTCCATCTCAAAGCCAGCAGGAGAATTTCCTTGGGCCAGCTTCCTCTCACACTTAAAATTTCTGACTTCCTCTGTCTCTGACCCCAGGACCCAGATTTAATGGCCTCAGGTAATTAGGTCAGGACCACCTAGATAATATCCCTATTTTAAGGTTGCCTGATTTGGAACCTTAATGTCATCTGTGAAATCCCTTTACAGCAATACTTGGATTCATGGTTGCTTGAATGATAAGAGAAGTTGTGTGTTCTTGGGAGTATCTTTGAATTCTGCCTATGACACATCTGAAAGCCAAGGTTATCTTCCAGTGATTCACAGGACTGCTCTTTCCCTTTGATAAAAAAAGAAATACTCCAGTGTAAAAGTCATTTGAAGTGCTAGGGTGCTGAGAGACCATATTGTAATACCAGTGCTCTAATTTCATGACAATAGCTATGTTCTCTCCTTTTATCAATCCTAAGAGAATGGGTTTAGAAGTTAGATATACCAAGTTCATATCTTTCTTTTACCACTTCCTGTATGAGGTAAGTGACATGCTGAACCTGTTTGATTCTATTTTCCATCTGTAAATGGTAATAATACTACCTACTTTGCAAGGTGATTGTGACTATTAAATAAAAATATGTGTGCATATAAACACATTTACTATAGCACCTGCATATATATGCAAAATAAATAGTAATCTTAACATTGCTTCAGTGGGGAGATTTATATTGCTATCCAGTGAGGAGGCTTTCATTATTATCTGATTTGAAATATTTTCTTCTCTTGGCTTTTAAAAATTATATCCACCATCCAGCAGAAGGTATGATTCTGCTCCTATTGTACTTTACTGAAAGTGTTTTCCCGTACTATTATTATTCATAAATATATTATGTATAACTTTAGTTTTCTTGAGGAATAATAGGTCTAAACTTTCAAACTTCAAATGAAAGGCTCCCCCCCCCCGCCCAGCAAATAAATGTTTATTTCCATCTCTGCGCTTGATTTTAGCCAAAAGGCCAAGAAGCAATTATTTTTCTATCCAACTCTATGCAAATATGCATTCTTTGATTTTAAGGTCCCAATGCTAAATTTAAAAAACACATTTAGCTTTAGATAAAATTAAGTAAATACATCTGATGATAAAAATCTGTGCTCTTTTCATTGGAGGCCACTGGAATGTGGTCAGATATCCTTTAAAGCATAGAAAATAATTACAAGTCACATTTAACATATTGGAGAACTGGGTATTGGAGAACTGGGTGGGCAAGGTATGCTTCATGTCACCTGAGGCCTGAGGGACAAAATCGAGATGAAAGCCAGGCAGAGCTCCTGAGTTACTCTCATTATTTTAGGAAATGTTTGACCAGGAAAATGAGGCAGTATAACCAATTCATAACTTTGTTACATCATAAAATTTTTGAAAGCCAATATAGCCAAAAAATTGACTCATCTGAATAAATTGTTCAGGGTAACAGCTTGTTTATTTTTTATTTTATTTTATTTTTTTTGAGACTGAGTTTCACTCTTGTTGCCCAGGCTGGAGTGCAGTGGTGCAATCTCAGCTCACGGCAACTTCCACCTCCTGGGATCAAGCAATTCTCCTGCCTCAGCCTCCCAAGTAGCTGAGAGTACAGGCATGCAACACCATACCTCGCTAATTTTTGGTAGAGACGGGGTTTCTCCATGTTGGTCAGGCTGGCCTCGAACTCCCAACCTCAGGCAGTCTGCCCGCCTTGGCCTCTCAAAGTGCTAGGATTATAGGCGTGAACAGCTTATTAAACAATTCATTTATTAAAACTCACTGTAAGACCTTTACTTCACTAAACTATTATAATATGAACTTTGCTGAATCCTAATCAATTCCTGCTTTGAAAGATTCAACTTATACCATTTGAGACCTGACCCCAAAGCCCTGAAAATATCCTCTTTCACCTATTCCTCCTGAGACACTAAGATGTAGTCAAGGTTATCCTATTTGTTGCTGTGGTAAGTTTAATAATATTAGCTTTGCTTAGTCAATAGATTTTTCTGGTTGGTTTTCTAGGGGAACTCAACTGTTGAAAGTAATTATCATATATATCTTTTATAATCTAGAAAAAACATTATTAAAGAAAATAAGTCATCTAATAGGCCCTGCTGGCTTCAGAATGACTGTACTATAGACATTTTTGAGCACATAAAATGTAAGCCTTTTTTTCCTATCCATTTTTGACACTATATCAGATCTTTTATTATCATCAAGTAATCAGTGAGATAGTTCATACTGAGGCGAGATCATCATGTATTTGTAAGACTTTTAATTGCATGGAACATTTTGTCATATTGAATATAGGCATTATCACATTTTCATGAAAACCTTCAAGTTTTAGTTTAAGTTCTTTATGGATGAGGGTCATATAGTATATTTTATATGTCCACAGAATCTTGTATATAACAGAACTAAACAAATTCTGGCTGTTGGATTAGGAGTTTAACGACCAATTTAAGGTCACTCCCCTTTTTAAAATTCTCTGGAAAAAAAGTGCATATTTTATTTTACTTATTTCACATCCTGGGTGACCCTAAGCAGAAAGGAACTCCATGTCATACCAACAATAACCAACAAACTTTAAATATATATAGTAGTGATCAGGTTTGGGCCACTTAAATTACTTTTTACAAGTCCTCTGGAAATAAAAGTTATTTGAAAGAAGCACTAAAAGTAGAGGTGACAGCTAATTGTTTATAAATTATGCATAAGGAATGCCAAAGGAGGCAACAGAAACATTTTTATGAACCAAACAGCAAATATCACATCATTTGGGGAACAAGCCTCATTTATTCAATGTGCTGCTTTGTAAACATAGCACAGAGATTTTAATCTATAAAATGGGATAGCTGATGATTACTTTCATGAAACACGAATGAGAGTTATTACATAATAAATAGAATAATTAAGACTCAAGTTAACTTCTTATCTGGCTTTGGTATTAACTATCTGTGTGGTTGGGAATAAGTTATGCAATCTATTATATCTTCAATTTTATAGTCTACTAACTGCAAATTAATAATGCCTGCCATATTTATCTCACAGTGATTTTGTAGAATTGAGCAAGATGAAATCATACCATTTGGGGGATGAAAAGTAGTTAAGGCTTATGTAGTCCAACTAAGTATGGAAATATGCTTTGAAGAACAAAGTTTAGTACCATATATATGGTACCTTCTGATTTTTAACTCATTCTGAAATTATCCTTCGAAATATTTATGTAGTTTCCCAAGAGATGTGCTTATCGCTACATTTGCATCACCCAGCCTGGTACCTGGTATTTACTATGCATTTGCACTATAAATTTGTTCAGTCTAAATGAATAATTAAGTAAAAAAGAAATTCTTTCTCCTTTGATGAATAGACTGGCTCACTTTTCTCCTGTTTCACTCTTCTGCATGTTAATTTGGTTGACATATTCATAAGTTGGATATAATGTTCTTATTCTACCACTCTGAGGTATTATGATAACTTAAGGTGAAAATGGGAATTGATCATTAGAAAGATCTCTTGCTGGAAGCTGGTAACATGAGTTGCTTTCAAGGTTTTCTAAAAGTTTAGTGAAACAGTAGGCCAGAGGGAGCACGTAACCATGGATAGTGGGGTTTGTTTAGAGAGCTGAGGGCTCATGCCTTTATGTAGCAAGTTTTCCAACTAACAAATCTTGTAAGTACAGTTTTATAAAAGGTACTGCAATACTTTCCAGTATTGCTGATTACATAATTCCTTATAAATATACCTCAATGACTTTATCTTAATGTCAATGTTGTAAACTCTATGGGTGCTTCTATTAGGGTAAACTGAGTTAGGAGAGTTACCTGACTCCTCCCTAAATGACTCTAAACTAGGTGCATGTGAGCTTTAAAAAATGATTTCCCCATGTTTTTTTAAAATTTGTATTGGATGCCAATATATTTGGCTGTAGCATTTATTTTCATTCTATTTTCTACAGGCTTGAAAACCAGATAGCCAAGACTGTAGAATATATGCAAAATTCAAAAGATAATGATTGATATTCTAAGAATATCAACCACATGATGTTGTTTCATTGGGTTTGGCTGGTCAGTCTTTTAAAATTCATTCACTTATTCACCATTTGCCACATGCCTAGGCACTTTACTGGAGACAGGGATAGAAAGCTGGATAGGACACATACTTCTAGATATATGAAGTAGCTGGATTTATACTCCAATTAAAAACAGATGTTATAGTTTGGTCTAAAGGAAATACTGTGATCTAGGTTGGCAACTACTTTATTTTTATTTTTGAGACAGTGTCTAACTCTGTCTCCAGGCTGGAGTGCAGTGGTACCATCTTGGCTCACTGCAATCTCCACCTATCGGGTTCAAGCGATTCTCCTGCTTCAGCCTCTTGAGTAGCTGGGACTACAGGGACATGGCATCAAGTCTGGTTAATTTTTGTATTTTTAGTAGAGACAGAGTTTTACCAAGTTGGCCAGGCTGGTCACGAACTCCTGACTCCAAATGATCTGCCCACCTTGGCCTCTCAAAGTGCTGGGATTACAGGCATGAGCTACCAAGTCTGGCCTAGGTTAGCAACTGCTTAAAATTCAGTTAAAATTTGCAACTGCAAAGTAATATTCTCTAATGTATTTGAGTGTTAGTTCCTGATGTCATGGTCATGTAAGATTCATTATAATCAGAGTTAATTCTGTATCCTGTTATCTATGTAGGAGTTGATAGGAATTCAACCTCATTTCTCACTGAGAAAAATTAAATGAAGTTTAGTGTATAGGATCCAGCTCAATATCAGGAAGAACTTTCTAACAATTTGAGCTTCTCAAAATGGAATGTACTGGTTTGCTCATGAGCTTTGCTTTTTTTTTTTTTTTTTTTTGAGACAGAGTTTCACTCTTATTACCTGGGCTGGAGTGCAATGGCACGATCTCGGCTCACTGCAACTTCCGCCTCCTGGGTTCAAGCAATTCTCCTACCTCAGCCTCCAGAGTAGCTGGGACTACAAGCTGCACCACCATGCCCAGCTAATTTTTGTATTTTTAGTAGAGACGGTGTTTCAACATGTTGACCAGAATGGTTTCGATCTCTTGACCTAGTGATCTACCTGCCTTGGCCTCCCAAAGTGCTGGGATTATAGGCGTGAGCCACCACGCCGGCCCCTGCTTTCTTACTATTTATATATATTAAGCTCATAGTCAAGTAATACCCTCAGTGTAAGCTATGAACCAATGTGAAACAAGTTGTTTTCTAATACTTATTAAAGCTGTTGATTTAAATGTATTCAAATGCAGGATTTTAAAATTGTTGTTAGATGTTAATTTATTTTAGGTCAATATTTATTTCATTGAGAATATAGTTAATATTGATTCTATCACCGATGCAATTCCACATTTATTCCAATTTAACATTCCTGCTTGAACTAGAATCCTTTTCATGTTTTTATTCTAATTACTAGGTCTTTACAGAACAGATGAAGGAGGGAATCTTCTATCAATTTCTTGTAGGCACCTCTCCAAGTTGACTTCTCCAGAATGTAGTCATCTAACAGTGTATCTACCTCATAATATTATTGTCTAACTAAACACCACTATCTTAGTGGTATATTTTCAGAGTATTTGCCAGATCATTTCCTGAAACCAAGATACTCCAAGGTGATAAAATCACTATCATTAACCACTTTCTCATAGAACTAAATGAAGTTTCTTTGTCATGACCAAACCATTTTGATCTTTTAGTTTACTCTTTGATGAATTTCCATGGTAGTTTTAGCCTTCAGGCTAATTATTTCTGAGAAGGAGAGAGGTCAGTGAGTAGGAGCATTTGATGCGTCTGGGGAAAGAAAGTTAAAAAAAAAAAAAAAAGACCTTCCTCTTTGACATGGTAACTGTGCAGAACTTCAGAAGACCTCTGAAGGTTCAGGAAGCAATTGATTTGTACATTCCATTATAAAATATTATGCTCATTTTCACATTCCTTTACCAACACTGCATGCATTGAATCACTAGGTAAAAGGCATTGAGGAGGACTATTTGTATGAGGGAGGAGGATGGTGTAAATGAGGTCCAAAAGACCATGTTAGAAGGAAAGAAAAGTGGGCTTTTAGAGGATACAGTGAGTGATCAGAATCAGCGTCCCTGATTTTTGCATTTCCAATTTCTAGTAAGTCACATTTCTTTCTTTCTTTTGGCATATTTTTTAGTAGCCAACCTTTCGTCATTGCTAGAAGTATGATGAAGAATGCAAAGAATGTAGCAGAGTGGATGGGGATGGGTATCCTTATCAAACTATAAATCCACTAGAAGTTTTAAACTAACCTCATGAAATGTTCTAGTTTTGGAAGATGTCACTAGGTCTCTAATGAAATAAGTTTGCCAGGCTTCTAACAAGATTTTTCTCTTTCCCAAAGCACCACTCTGAATAATCAATGAAGCCTTTCCTTGATTTCTTTTCTCGTTTTTTCCTTTTTTTCAGTTCTTCTTTATTTTTTTAGTCAATGAGCTCAGCCCTAAATGAAAGCTGGAGTTGTATGAACTGAATCAGCTGGAAATAGTAGCTGAAAGGCGTGCAAATCAAAGCTGGCAAGTTCAGCTCTTCCGTTCTTGAAGGAGAAGCTAACTTCAATCCAAATGGCTTCCTGGGCAATTGTTTGATTATTCTAGGGTTTTGTTCCTGGTATGGAACGAGGCATTAATAACCTAGTTTTTGTCAGCTAAACCAAAAAACACACATCTCATCTTTACCTAGCAGTGCCTTAGTACCCATGTGGACACTTCCTAGCAGTGTGGGAACTGTTTGGGAAGGGATTTTACATCATTTGTGGAGTGGAGGTTGGAGTGGCGAGGGTAGCCTTCAGGCTCTTTAATATTTCCTGCTCTGCTCTAGCCTAGCACACAGTGGAGAAACTAGGAGCTCTGGAAGTCAAGCAGCCTCATCCTCATTCACTTTGGTACCTATGCTAGGTGCCAGGACTTCTAATATTTTTGCTGGAGATATATATATGTCTCCATACACACACGCATTTTCTGGAGTAGAAATTATTTGTCTTTGATTAATTTATTTTTAGATTATCACTAAGTATATTGAAAAATCCTTGCAAAGAGAGAAAATCTAAAGATTACTTTTAAATATAGCAAACTTCTGATTGTTAAATATTATACTTTATTAAATTAATGTAATGCTTTGTTATGTAGCCATTATTAATCACATCATTAATTCAGTGGTTGGTATTTTCTTGTTTTAGTTATATTATTATTTTTTCTTCATATCTCGAATATTTTTAAAGGCCTCCAAATGCCTAAGGTGCTGGATACTCTGACACTCATGGCTGATGGATAAAGCGGACATGATGAGGAAGCGAGTTCCTGACTCTCTGTTCTGCTTCTGTGCTACTGCTTGTCCACCTACCTCCTCATTTTCTAGTTCAGACTAATAAATTATCAGTCATCTATTTAAGTTTGTATAAGATTATGCTACAGTATTAAAAACTCTCTGGATATATTTTATATACACATTAGCTAAGAAACAGAACCTTAAAGCTATGGTATGCATTTCATTTTGTTGAGGTTTTACATAGCTCACACTTTTGTAAGAATACATAGCTTCTCTAAAAACCAAAGGGATAGCTCTCTTCTATCACACAATTAATACTATGATAGGCAGACAATTAAATACAGACTTTCTGAATGTTGTAATCACTGATATTTTCTCTTCACATGAGTTTCTAGGAAGTTTAAAGCCAAATGTAGGGTAAGTCATTATAAGTATATTTGAGTACATAACAGGCACTTTATCTTTCGCCCTTACTTTTGAATTTTGTGATTAAGAGCACAGGTGTAGTTTGGTGTTGAGCAGGCCTGAGTTCAAACCCTCCTTCTAGCACTTTGTAATCGTAGGCAAGTTACTTAAATTCTCTAACTCACAGTTTCCTCATCTGTAAAACTGAAATAATATGGATTACATTCTAAAGTTATTGTGAAAATAAAAGTTGGATATAAAGCTCTTAGCACAGGCAAAGTCTTTTATACATGCTAGTTATTAAATATTCCTATTATTATTACCCTTGGCCTTCAATTTTTTTTTAACTTTTAAATTGTTCTAACATGCATATGTCTTTAAAAGGTATCTTAAACACTTATTGGAAGAAGTTGGGCTGTAAATAAATAAGTCAACCAGCAAATAATTACCAAATATTTAAATTTTTTATTCTGAAAGAAATTGTGGTTTAAAAGAGTTTCTCAAACTTTCATGTGCAGAAGTAAGAATTCACCTGGGGATCTTAATCTCATTAAAATGGAGATTGTCATTCAAAAGTTCTGGAGTAAGGCTTGAGCATTTGCACTTCTAACAAGCACCTGAGTGAGGCCCACACTGCTAGCCCTGACAGTGGCCTTGCATAACAAGGGGTTCTGAAGAGAGGTGTGGATATCATCCTTAGAGCTTTATAAAAGCATATAGTAGCTGGTTCCATTTCTAGAACTCCTTGAATCATAAATGAAAGCAGTGAGATGGTCTCTTATTTCTTACTCTTTTATTTTTAAATTTTTTTAATTTTTTATATGTATATATATATTTTATTGCATTTTCGGTTCTGGGGTACATGTGAAGAACATGCAGGATTGTTGCATAGGTACATGCATGACAATGTGGTTTGCTGCCTCCATCCCCATCACCTATATCTGGCATTTCTCCCCATATTATCCTTCCCCAACTCCCTATCCCCCGCTGTCCCTCCCCTAGTTCCCCCCAACAGACCTCAGTGTGTGATGCTCCCCTCCCTGTGTCCATGTATTCTCATAGTTCAGCACCCGCCTATGAGTGAGAACATATGGTGTTTGATTTTCTGTTCTTGTATCAGTTTGCTGAGAATGATGGTTTCCAGGTTCATCCATGTCCCTGCAAAGGACACAAACTCATTGTTTTTTATGGCTACAAAATCTGAAAGAATGACATAGGATTCTGTTTCTAAGTGTCGTTGTTTTTTTTTTTGTTGTTGTTCTTTTAAGTGATATCAGCCCCCTTAGTTGGTAGTTGGCCCCTTGGACAGTCTTTTCCCTTATAGTCTATGAACTCTGAAAGATTTTCATTAGGTCACATGGCATATTTATTAGGCTCTTCTAATATAACTTGGCTGAATCACATAGGCTATCCAGTAGCCAAGAAATAGTCTCTAAACCAATGTTATCTTAAACAAATGGTTGTTTCTGAGACAGCTATATGATCTTTTAACTTCATAATTTCATTAAAACTCCTCTCATTAAGGTTATTAGTGACTTTATATTGCTAATCCCTATGGGAACCTCTCTGTAGAATTTGGCTTTGGTCATCCTTATTTTTTGAAAATTTCCTTTTTTTTTTTTTTTTTTCATTTTTTGAGTCGAAGTCTTGCCCTGTCAGCCAGGCTGGAGTGCAATGGGGCGATCTTGGCTCACTGCAGCCTCCGCCTCCTGGGTTTAACAGATTCTCCTGCCTCAGCCTCCCAAGTAGCTGGGATTCCAGGTGTGTGCCACCACACCTGGCTAATTTTTTTTTGTATTTTTAGTAGTAACAGGGTTTTGCCATGTTGTTCAGGCTGGTCTTGAACCCCTGGCCTCAAGTGATCCACCTGCCTCGGGCTACCAAATTGCTGGGATTACAGGCATGAGCCACCACATGCAGCCCCAGCTTGTGTGGTTTCTGTTTGCTCTCTTTCCTTATCTCTTATTACTCTTCTGGTTGCTACCCCTAATTCCCCTAAATCACTAATATAAGAAGTAGAATTCTTGCCTCTTGCTTACTTCTTCAGTCCTTGCTCTGTGTCTTCTTATTTTATGGTCTCCTTGGGCAATACCAAATCCTCCTACTTATTCAGATATATTTTGACAATGCTTTAATTTCTATCTCAAGACTAGAGCTCTCTTCCAGATCCATATCTACCAATTATTTCAACCCAGATGTCCTACTGGCACCTTAAATTCAATATATCCAAACAGAACCTTACTCCTATTCCTTAACTTTACTTACTTATTTAAGCCATAATTATTCATATTAAAAGTAGAGAGAGTAAAAGAACATAAGTAATTAAATATTCTAATAATTAAATCACATATAACAGATGTCAGATGCTTAGACTATTTTCCTTAGGATAGATCATAGCATGCATGACTTTGGGAACTGCTTATGAACCCATATTCTATCTGTTGACAACTTATCTCTGGATTGAGGATCAGAAACCTGGGAGATATCCTAGGTTTCTCCTTTCATCAAATATTCAATTAATTTTATAAGTCCAATAAATTTATCTCCTAAAAAATTAACTTATTTTCTTCTCAGCACACTTATTTTTCAAGGTCACAGTTTAAGTCTGTAATGTGTGACCTGTACTATGTCAAATGGCCCTCTGTCAGCCTCTCTGGCTTTAGCCTCATTGACCTCCACTCACTCTGCTTATTTATTGCCTGCTGAGTGTTCTCTCAGAAATTCAGATCTAATAGTGATCTTTCTTTGTTCAAAATTCTTCATGGATCCATATTTCTTAAAATATAGCATCACTAAATTTTTTACATAACCCTTGTATATGACAAGCAAGAAACATAAGCTTAGTCTTTTCTATCTCTGTATAGAAAATATTTCATATTTTCAACTTTCCTCATGGATGCTCCAGCAATATTTAACTAATTGTTGACTTCTGAAATAGATTACACTTACTCAAATCTACAACTTTTCCTGAAGGTTCTTTCTCTTCTAACTTAATCTGCTATTTTAGACTAAACTCAAAATTATGCTCCTCTGGAAGCTTTTCTTAAATTCTATGAACATACTTGGGTAAATATTAAATTCCCATTTAAAAGAAAATTTCAATGAGCAGTTTTCTAATTTTAGTGCATCTTAATTTCATCAGGAAATAATATTGAGTTTGATCAAATATTTTTACTGTAACTGATTAGATTACCGTGTGATTTTTTTTCTTCTCCATTATTCCAGTATTATATTAAAGTGGTAAAATACATGGACGTTCAATTGTTAAGTTAACCTTGCATTGTAAAGATCACTATTTATGACTTACTAGCTTTAGTTTTGTATTTGATGGACTTGGTTTAATAATATTTTTAAAAGATTTTAATGTTTATGTTTATTAGGATAGTGTTATACAATTTTTTTGGAATGTCTTTTCAGGTTTTGGTATCAGGTCAAGTTCATTTATAATGAGTTTTTTCTACTCCTGTGAATTTCTCTGTTTTTAAACTTCAGATTATGATTCTGGATTGGTCTGTTTCTTTATTTAATTCTTTTTTTTTTATTTTTGAGACAGTGTCTCACTCTGTCCTCCATGTTGGAGTGCAGTGGCATGATCTCGGCTCACTGCAACCTCTGCCTCCTGAGTTCAAGGAATTCTGCCTCAGCCTCCTGAGTAGCTGGTATTACAGGCATGTGCCACCATGCCAGGCTAATTTTTTTTGTAATTTCAGTAGAGGTAGAGTTTCACCATGTTGGCATGGCTGGTTTTGAGCTCCTGACCTCAAATGATTCACCTGCTTCTGCCTCCCAAAGTGCTGGGATTACTGGCGTGAGTCACTGCACCAGTCAAGTTAATCCTTGTATTTTGAAAGTTTGTTATTTGCAAGTCCATTTGGTGTTGTTATGTTTTTCAGATCAATGTAAACCTTTCTAATTGTAAAATAACACTCTTTATTTTGTTAATTCTATTTGGAACTCTAAATTGGCTAGTACTGCTATAGCCACACTATCTTTCTTATGATGACTATTTCTGTGAGATTATTTCTCCCATCCTTTCAAATACAATCTTTTAGAAAATATATGTATTTGAAATACGACTCTTCTAGATAGCATACAATTGAGTCTTGCTTTTTTATCTAATTTGACAATCTGGCTTTCTGATTAATGTGTTTATTCTACTTGTATTTAATGTAATTATTCATACATTTTGTTTAAATATTCTTTCTTGCTATTTGTTTATTTTGCTTTAAAAGGTCAATATATTGCTCTTGCTTTAAATAGTTACCTATTTTAAAAATTAAAAGTTTACAATTTATATATTTGCATGTTTTTCTTTGTTTTCTGCACTTTTTATTCTATCTTGTAGATCTGAGTTTTCATAGATATAAAAAACATATGGATACATATTACATATTATACATATTAATATTATAAGGTGTATAATACATATACAGCAATAGATAATATAATACAGCATGTAATATTTCCTTTCAGTCTGAATAACTTTAAGATTTATTGTAAAGAAAATTTGCTGATATGAAATTCTTTCAGCCATTTTGTTTCCTGGGAATATATTTATTTATCCTAAACTTTTGAAATATATGAATTATAGTTTGCTATTTGTCCTTCTGTCAGATGTTGTTCTATTGTTTTTTAGCATCCATTGTTTTAATTGGAAGTAAGCAGATATTCTTATTGTTATTTTACTCTATGTATCTCCTTCCCTGGTTGCTTTTAAGATTGTTTTGTTTGTTTGCTTTCTTTTTATTTGCTTTTCAACAGTTTGAATATAAAGTATGTGAAGTTTCTTGGTATTTATTATGCTTGAGAGTTGCTGAGTTTCTTGGTTTTGTAGATTGGTGTTTTAATCAAATTTTAGAAGTGTTCAACTACTATTTCTTCAAACACTTTTGATGTCACAGTCTCCTTTTTCTCCACTTTTGGAATTCCCAACTGGAGTATGGTCGACTGTTTAATACTATCCCAGAAGTCACTGAAGTACTATTCATTTTTATAAAAATAAATTTATTGCTGAACATTTTAGTTTACATCATGAAACATATTGTTGCATGTCTATTATCTATCTGTCTATCTATCTATATCTATCTATCTATCTATCTATCTATTTTGGATGGTCATGGTGGCCCATGCTTGTAATCTAAGCACTTTGAGAGGCTAAGGCAGAAGGATCACTTGAACCCAGGAGTATGAGACCAGCTTCGACAGCATAGTAGTACTCTGTTTATACAAAAATAGAAAAATTAGCCAAGTGTCATGACATGTACCTGTAGTCACAGCTATTTGAAAGGCTGAGGTGGGAAGACTGTTTGAGCCTGGGAGGTTAAGGCTGCAGTGAGCCATGATCATGCCACTCCACTCCAGTCTGGGTGCCAGAGTGAGACCTTGTCTCAAAATTTTTTTTTTCTTGCTTGGGATAACATTGTATGACTATACTATAATTTGTTCATCAATTTACCTGTTGATAAACATTTTCATTATTACCAGTTTTGGCTATTACAAGTAAAGCAAACTTCTATAAACATTTGTGTATACCTTAGTGTAGACCTAAATTTTTATTTTTTCTTGGGAAAAGTGGCTGGGTTGTATGATAGGTGTATTTTAATATTCTTGAGGAACTTCTAAAATGTTTTCAATAGTGGTTGCAATGATTTTATAGTCCTACCAGTAAAGTATGAGGGTTAAAGTTCCACATTTTTTGCCAACAGTTGGTTTTGCGAGTCTGTAAATTTTGGTTAGTTGAGTGGGCTACATAGTGGTATCATGTTGACGTTTTCCTAATAGTGGTGGGCATCTTTTCATCTGCTCATTTGCCATCTGTGTATGTTCTTTGATAAAGTGTTCAGTTTTATTTGCTCATAATTTTTATTAAGTGTTCTTATTACTATTGAGCTGTAAATATTTTTTATGTATTATAGATAAAATTCATTTGATAGATACATACTTTGTAAATATATAGTTATATAATTTATATATGTGCACTCACCTTGAATCCTGTAACATTACTAAACTCGCTTATCAATTCTGGTAGTTTTTTGAGTGATTAAATTGAATTGTAAATATAATACTATTTCTTTAAGGCTCTTTGGTAATTCTAAGTATCAGATTGAGAACACTGGTATGGCTTTTCAGACACAATCACACTTTACTGAGTAAACATTTTCTGTGATTTTTTTTTTCTGTCAAAAGCAATAATTATGAAGCAAATTCACTGTGCACTGGTATACATCCTAGAAAATTCTAAACACTTCACCCATACCATGCACCAGTATCAATCAACTTGCACGAGTCTGGTGAAACAAAACACTCAAACAAGTGAAGCAAAGCAACTGTATTACTCACGGATAGGCAGTAAGGGACAATAGAAGCCTGGAATCAATGGCAAGCCAGGCCTCCAACCTCATGAAAACTGCCCAAGACAGATGAAGTCTTGTGTACATGTGCCCCATATCATACTGCAGCTGAGGGGCCCTCAAAACCCATTTCACCCTGGTTTTATATCCAGGGGTAACTAGAATTTCTGAGCTAAAGCACTGCAGGACATCCTCCTCTTCTAGGAGGAAAGGGAACAGAGCCTGGACTGTTCTAATAGTTTCTCTTTATCTCAGGATGCTGCATTCCCAGCACATTCTGCAGTCGTTCTTGAACTACATTAGAGAAAGGAGGAAGAGCTGGGTCTCTAGGGTCATCCAGGGACTTGTCTTGCAATAATCAGTTCCTTTCCTGGCACAAATTTAATAGTCTGGAACAAATCAATCAACAAATTTATATCCATCTTCAAAATTCTCACTTCCCAGATGGGCACTTTTATTAGGTGTGTGACCTTTGTAGAAGAGGTTTTTCTCTGAGTCGGGGCTTGATGCTGCCCTGGGACATTGTGTCTCACACACATAACCAAGATCAGCCATCCAATAATTAATTATCTGTTACTTCCTCCCAAATATCTAATAACGTGGGACACTCTTCGTTTGCTTAGTTGTATGGCAATGAATTTGAAAATCCTCATGCTGTTTTGTTAATTATGTTTTTAATTGAGTCACTTCATCTGAACAAATAAAGCCACCAGTTATTAGAAATGTCATCTGAACTCCATAGCTAATAAAGCTGTACTGAGCTGTTTCAGAAGTGTATGAGAATATGGTAGAATTATGATAGAAATACCTTTTAATTTGAAGCTGAGATCTATATATTTTAAAATGTGGTTTCCTACTGATTTAGGATGAATGAGTATGGATTTGTGTTTTTAGTCAACATGGGGCATTTATTTTCAACTTGTCAATACTAGAGAGTCTTGCTTTGAGAACCTAATTCAGTTTGCCAATACAGGCAATTTTTTAAAAAAAGATTGACTGCCAAAAGTTGAGAAGTGTCCTTTTGATTTCCCACAAGAGATTTTGGTAAGAATATTATCATAAACACTTTGCTTTTAGTGACAGTGTTTTTACATCTTGCACAAAGTTGTGGTATATAATCTTAGTGTCTCAATTATCTTAATAAGCCCATAATCTTGTAGGGTTTCTAATATCACATATAATTTCCATCTGTGTCTCCCTCATAACTTGGGATATTATCTTGCATATAGCAGGTGGTCTACAAAATCATTGCTGATACTAATTATAATTCCAGGACTTCAGCTTATCTATACCATATTTTCTTCTTTTATTACTAAACTGACCTATATACTTCAATTTGGTCTTTTGATTTCTCACCTGAAACTTTGACTTATTCTATTTCTTCCATTGGAAATGCTTTCCATTCTAGAT
The DNA here is from genome assembly GCA_963573385.1 of Cacajao melanocephalus. Taxonomy (NCBI): domain Eukaryota; kingdom Metazoa; phylum Chordata; class Mammalia; order Primates; family Pitheciidae; genus Cacajao; species Cacajao melanocephalus. The sequence goes on along the minus strand of CAUYLG010055154.1, from coordinate 48,185 downwards.
TTACTTATCAAAGTCCAAACCATCTTAAAAGGCTGCATTACCACCCTCTGTGCAAAGCTGCCTCTGACATTTTTGCGGGAGATATATACTTCTTCACCTCCCCTTTCTTCCTCTAAGAACCACAAGGGAGAGAACCAGTGGTGGAGAGCCTAATAAGTGTCTCACAGGATGCCAGGCATTTTATATGTTATCTCACTGTACTCTTCAAATTATGAGGGTGCATGTTAAAACTCTAAGTTTCCATAGGTGAGGATACTGACAGTAAAAGAAATCAACTACTTTGCCTAGATATAAGAAGCGATGAAGCCAGTGTGAAAAATTCTGACTTCAAAACCTTTTCTTTTTCTACCATGTTAAAATATGCCTCCAATGCCTTATGATTTTCTGTCATAAATTCTTCATGATTATAATCATCCTTGTTAGGCTATGTGTTTGATCCTTGATGATAAGATGAAATCATTTCAGACTTTATAAAGTATAGAATAATTAGATATAAAATTCATATTTTAAAATATAATTTCACAAATATTTATGAAGTACCTAACATGAGCAAGGTATCTTTTATACTAATAATAGATTTCATATTTACGTCACCATCTGTGAGGCATTTTTCCTATCCTACCTTTTTAAAAAATGTTGTTCTGTGTCACTGTTGTATCTCCTAACTAGATAGACCTTGATATTGGCTAGACCAGTCGCTTTTAAATGTATTTTCCTTTCTTGACCAATGGAATTTTACAGGGAAGTCAGTGAGTAAAGCAGTGAAGGAGGAGCTGCTCTAGGCACAGCTGAGGTAAGATGGGGTGCTACTGGGTGTGGTGGCAGATCAGGGCACCTTCTCAGGCCCCTCTTAATGCCTTGCTGCAAGCCTCTGTGCTTCCTTGTGGAAACACCAGTGCTCTGTTTTCTAATGAAAATAGGAGGCAATTTTTGTGTGCGTGCGTGTGTGTGTGTGTGTGTGTGTGTGTGTGTCTGAAATTTTGGGGCCTTAGTGCTTATTCTGGACTCCAAATTATAGTACTCTTGTAATAAACAAATAAGCAAAAGTGAACTGATACCTGAAACACCCATAAAACTAATAAAAATAAAGACAAAGCCAGGAAAATAACCACAGAACTATGCGAAGGATATCTTGATGAATTCTTGAATATGGCAGCTGACCCCTTGGTGGTAACTTAGGGTTTTAGTCATGTTCATACAACACAGGCTTTTCCTTACTCCACGGTCTTTCCTTGCCTCTTCTCCAGACTACTTAATGACTCTCCCCCTCCCAGCTCCCAGCTCCCAGCTCCCAGGATTAACTCATTTCCACTTTCTTCTTTTCAGGTCCATCCACTGTTCCTTGTCACTGTGTGCTCTAGACTCTATACATTTGTCACTGAATATTTTATCAATGCCACCTCCACACATTTGCTTATGTGGTCCTTCTACTTGAAGTTTGCTTGAAGTTTCCTTCCTTCCTTTCCTTCTTAACTTATAACACCTCAACTAGCTTTTATTTTCAAAAAGCGGATAAAATATTCCCCAAACCTTTACCATGTTCAGCCCTGCTAAGCACAAATGTCACTTGGGTTTATGTACTCTGATAGCACTGTATGTATAATTTTTCATATTTGTCACAGTGCATCCTCATAGTCATTTATTTATCTTTTCTCCCAATTAGACAGAGTGCTTTTAGGAAGAGAGCTGTATTATATTCATTTCTCACTTATTTTTTTTTTTTTTAGAGACAGAGTCTCACTCTGTCACCCAGGCCAGAGTGCAGTGGTGCGATCTCTGCTTACTGCAACTTCCGCCTTGCGGGTTCAAGCAATTCTCCTGCCTCAGCCTCCTGTGTAGCTGAGATTACAGGTGCACACCACCAAGCCCAGCTAATTTTTGCATTTTTTTTTTTTAGTAGAGACAGGGTTTCACCATGTTGGTCAGGCTGGTCTCGAACTCCTAACCTCATGATCCACCCGCCTCAGCCTCCCAAAGTGCATGGCATGAGCCACGCACTCAGCTATATTCATTTCTCATATTCCCACTCCCTAGCACAGGCCAAGTCTGTCCTTGGTATTCCAAACATTGGTGAGTAAATATTTAAGAAAAGTATAATTTCTCTAGCAAGTACCACCATGCTATGGAAGTATTTCAGCCAGAAAGTTCTCTTTTTTGGCATAGAGTCATACAAAATTAAGTAAATGTCTTACTTGATTCATCTAACTGACATGCACTTAGTAAAAATAAGTAAATTTCATTAAGTACATATTAATTAGATATGCACGGTTGAATTTATTTCTGTGTTGTGAGTAGGGCATGCTTGAGGTTGTGGATGCATGTACTAGGACACATTATTTTCATGACTTAGTGTTTAAATAAAGCAGCTTAAGAAGGCCAAAGTGAGTTGCTGATTTAGCAACAGATTCCATCATAACTATAATGCCTGCTTATGAGATACTGTAGGCTTCTATAGGCAATTGTCAAACCATTTGACAATAAATCCATATGAGGTTTTTGTGATTTAAAAAAGAGTTAATGAACATAAAGAAAGAAAAGTGACAGGAGATAGAAGAAATAATCAGTTTTAAGTAAATTTATAAAGTGGAAAGATAAAATAAAAATGGAATATTGCCTAATAAACTTATTTTACTTTTTTTCTTCTGAGCTTGTAAGCTCAGAAGAAAACTACTTCTGACAAGTAGTTTTAAAAATGAGCTTCTCTAAAATCAAAGCCCTTTAACTTAAAAAAAAAAGAATTAAAATGTATTATTGTTCATACAGCAGATAATGCCCAGTGCTCTGCAGATCTCTTGGGATGTCTTTTTATATTTCTGTGTGCTTCCCCACCTGTAGTCCTAAATTTTATTGTAATGACCAGCACCTGCTGCTGTTCTTTAAAGGCCTGCCCTCAAGGGAAAGATAGGCAATTAACAAATAAAAATAAAGACATAATATATCTGGTATGGTTTGGCCATGTCCCCACCCAAAATCTCATCTTTAAATTGCAATCCTCATAATCCCCATAATCCTCATGTGTCAAGGGTGGGACCAGGTGGAGGTAATTGGATCATGGGGGCAGTTTCTCCCATGCTGTTCTTGTGATAGTGAGTTTTCCTGAGATCTGATGGTTTCATAAGTATTTGGTAGTTCCTCCTGCGTTCATTCTCCTTCCTGCTGCCTTGTGAAGGAGGTGCCTTGATGTCCCTTTGACTTCTGCCATGATGGTAAATTTTCTGAGGCATCCCCAGCCATGCTGAACTGTGAGTCAATTAAACCTCTTTCCTTTATAAATTACACAGACTCAGGCAGTTCTTTATAGCAGTATGAAAACAGACTAATACAACATCCAACATTAATTCATGCTAAGGAAAAAGTAAAGCCCAGTAAGGGAACAGAGATGTGTAGGTGAGTGTTATTTTAGATACTATGATCAGTTATTACCTTGGCCGCCAAGGCTATTTTTCTTCTTCTTTATCTTATTCATTTATTTAACAAATATATAGATGAAATCTATGTGTCAACACTGTTCTAAACCTTAGAAATCAAATATAGAGAGATAATGTTCTCTCCCTTAAAGGATGTGTTGATTACTGAAGGAAGATGAATATAAGTGTTTGTATATACACACACACTATTATGTATACACATACACATTGTGATGTGACACAATCACACATTCATGCACAGAAAATTACATTATTATCCAAAGGCTTTTAATAGAACTTCATCAGTAGACAGTATTCTAAATGTCAGTTATTCTAATAGGACCTCAAACATCCATGACTTGTGTTGCTGGTAGTTTCTCTCAGATGGGAATTTACTTATTGGCTAGTGTGTGTGAACCAATTAATCAGCTAGTAATAAACTATAGTGGAATTTTAGTATCTGCCTTTCAGGAGAGCTTTGTTATTCTCTACCTCTTTTATGTATCACAATTATAATGTGGGACTTTATTTTATTTTTAGTTTTTTAGAGAGAAATAACTCTTTAAAAGAGAGTCAATTGCTAGTATTGATAATCAAAGAAGAGAAATTGAAGAGGTCTAAAGACATGACGGTTACTAAATATAATGGTCTAGATGGCTCATGTCATTTCCTTTTCAGTTTTATATGCCACATTTTATGGAATCAGTAATTTGCCATGTGTGCATTAAAGGTTGTGAATGAGGAGGGTCGGTGGAATAAAAGTGGCACAATGTGCTCCAAAGACAGAGATTCTATTTTCTTGGCAAAGGCTTTGTTGAGGGTGAATTCCTTGAGCTAAATCTTGGACAATGATGAGGATTTGCCAGGTAAATGGGTTTGGGAAAGAACTTCTCATCACACAGGATAGCATGAGCAAAAGACCAATTGATTAAAACATTTCTGGGTTTAAATAATTATAAGTACTTCTTTCTGGCTAAAGATACATAGATTGGGCACAGAAGGGGAGAAGACAGATTGAAAGAGTACTTCCAAGAAGGAAAGTTTCCAAGATAGTCTAGACATATTGGTCTCAGCGGATTGTTGTTTAGAAGGAAATAAGAAAGGCAACAGGAAGATGAATTTGGAAGATAGTACAATAATCTGGTAAAAGAAAGAATTGGATTGCTATTTTTACCCAGGGAACATGCAGTGTTTTGCATGCAGGCATAGGGAAATTCTATCCACAGTGTGTCCATTTATTGACTTTGTACAATTAAAGATGAAGGGGCAAGGAGGCTGCAGTGGAAGTTAGAAAAGCTTATTGAGAAAAGATATTGTGGGTCTGCTGTGTGCCAGAAACTGTGTTGCTTAATTTTCATACATAATCTCTAATTCTAAAACTTTGTGGGGAGGATATTATACCTACATCTGTTGCTAAGAAAAAAAAGTTTCAGAGAAATTAAATTTATTGCTTCAGATTCCCTAGCCAGAGTTGGGATTCTCACTCAGGTCTGACTTGGTCTAAAATTCTTATTTGCTTCCCTATACCACATTGCAGCATATAGACATGGAAAGGATTAGGAGAAAATGAAACAATTCCTAATTCTCAAAGTCAGTCTCCAGTTCCTTTCAGTTGTAATAAATTAAAGCAGTAAAGGAATAATACAACCAACCGAGTACTCTTTGAACTCATTTGGTTCCCCAGAATAATTGAACAAAGATACCTTTACTATCACAGTTGTATTATAAAGAGAAAACCCAATGCATTTCTTTTGAATACTTGTTTTCGTTGATTTATTTGTTCCTTTCTTATGCCTGCATGCTTCTGTATAATTAGAGATGAATTTGTAGTAGAAGACAGTTTTCATGAAACCTACTCATCCTTGTAATGATTAATAGGGAGCAGAGGTGAAAAGGCTCCATGCTTTCAGTCAAAATGGATTTTCTAGTATATTACCAAGTCAGAACACATGAGAAAAGAACACTCTGTGATATCATGTTTAAATTTTAAAAGAGTCATTATTTTTTTGGGAAATGTAAAAATTTCTTAAAACTATGATTTGTTTGTTTTTATTTCTGAAATCATGACACTATATATTAATACAGATTATGAATTGGTATGATTTCAGGTTTGATCAAGTTGCCTGCTAGTGAGCCAATAAGAGTGAGAAATTGTTTGATGTTGGTCAAAGCTAGGAAGATTATGTGGCTGCAGAGCCTGCAGTAGAGTGGGAAGAACAATGTCAATCAGGAGAAATGGATGGCTAACTATTGAATTCTAGAAGAATGTTAAAAGCTTGGAGGCCTTCTAGTATCAGAAGAGAATAACAAGGAAGGAAAAGTGATAACTGGGAATCCATTATGCCAAATAGCACCAGTAGAGATACCATGCTTCACTGGCTCTTTCTTAGCCATAGGTATGAAGCTAGGTATGACTCCCTACCTAAATCATCCTCTTTGAGTCACTCTTTATAATATCATTTTAAAATTTAACACATTTACTACAATTAGAAATTACCTTGTTTATGAATCTCTTTACTCGTCTATTTGTTTACATGTTATTTTCTAGCTTGCCCACTATTGTGTGGTCAGAAATCCTGTTTGTGTTGTTCAACTCCTTATGTTTATTGCCTAGAATAATGTATGCCACAAAGGATGCAACTCTTACAAATACACAATTGTTGAGTAATTTAGCAAATGGCGACCCTATTTGTAATGATCCAAATATCAGTTAATATTACCATGAGTCTATATTTGTAAACTGCTTAAAACAGATCCTTGAATATGGTAAGTACTATAAATACATTTGTTAACTAAATGAATACTGTACTTTCTTAAACTAAATTAAAATTATTTCTGGTAGGAAAAGACAGATATTTGACTGTATGACTAAAATAATCAGGACATTTTTTAATGGTTAATACCTTATACAAGAACTTCTAGCTGTAAATGAATTTGTTCACTTTATAGGGAACCTCAGAGAAATTAAATCTTTGGCCTTAACTGAATCCCTGTCTTAAAATTAATTCACAATCCAAAAAAGGAAATGCAAAATAATTGCCCTTCCCTTATATTTCATGACATTCCGTACTTCTTATGAGAGGACAGTGAATTATAATTGGCTATTTACTTGTCACCGATGCTTTATTGGAGTGCAAGCTTCATGAGAACAAGCTAAAACATCTGTCTTAATCACTTGTCACTGTTGTGTCTTGAGAATACCAACCAGTGGCTGACATAGGATAGGTGCCCCCAAAATGTTTAATGAAAGAACATGTTAATTTGGGGTAGAAAGAGGTGTCAAGATAGTTTTGAATCTTCGTATAAAATCCTGAATCTTCATATAAAAATAGATGGAGCAGCTTGACAGATAGCAAGACCAAAACCCATGGTCAAGATTTAAAACAAAAATCAGGATAGATTTTCTCTCACAAACCTGAAAATAAAAGTGAATGGGAGCAAACCACTAGTAACCACAAGACTTGCATGCTATTGGTGTTTGAAGAAACAAGACAGGGAGAAGCAACAAAACATCAGACAGATCTGACAAGGGGAGAACCCAAAACAGCCCACACAAGTGCACTGCAGATCATGGTGAGCCAATATGAGAATAAAAGCTGACCCACCAGGACTCCCTTCTGGGACAGGAACCTACTGTAAGGATAAACTGCTGTGAGTAAAATCAAAATTGATCAAGAAAGCAACAATAGAAACAATACAGAAGGAGAAAGAGCAGATAAAAGTGAGAAGAGAACAGAACCTGAAAATCTCAGAAAGAGAGATACCATATTTTTGCCATTATATGAAATAACAGAAAACAGATTTTGTGAAATTAGAAAAGTTATGTGAACGCACATATGAACAAGAGTAATGTATTGAGGTTAAATCTTATACAAAGTAACTTCTTAAAAGGAGAAAATGAACAGAAAAAGGGGCAGACCATTATTCATGTGGGCAATGCAAGAATTTCTGAAGGTGCTCAAGAAACAGGACAACAACAAAAAACTTTGTATCCTACTGTTTCAAAATGAGCTAGAAAACATTAAGAAATGATATAAAATGTAAAAGGGCATCACAAATCATGATTAGAAAAACTCAGCAATAAGGTGACAAAACTAGGAAAGAATTAGAATGATAATCTATTTTGGAAATAAAGGCTAAACTAGAAGGAACACAAAACTGAATAAACACAAGTAATACCTTAAGATAAGCTGAAGATTTAAAAAGGCAATTTCTTTTAAATAAAAAATATAAACGGGATTTGAGATAAAACGACAAGTACTGAAAATAGGCAAAGCAAAGATCCTCAGATTCTCAGATCACTGTCTGAGAATATTTACCCAAAATGAAAATTAGCTAGTTATTTTTCAGGAAAATTGTTGTATTTTAAAGAAAAAAAAATCTTTTGAGTGTCTCAGCTAAAATAGTATTATATTTATAAGGAAAAGTAAAATAGATGATGAATAGTCATGGAAACTTTTCCATAAGGCATGTCGTAGAAACCAGAGCCGTTTTTCTCCAAAGCCAGCCGTAAAACCTGAAGATAATACTCTAACTGGCCTAAACCTTTCTGTGTAATAACTGGCCATAAAGAAATTATCTGACCTACGTTGTTTGAGGATAAGTCGTAAGATCTCCATTCCAGAGAGGGCCCTGCGCCACATGCAGAGAAAAGAAGGGTACACAGAGAGACCAAGAAGAATCTAAACAGGCAGGCCTTGCTGGGTTTCCTCATTCAGCCTGTTGTTAGCACTAGATTACACCTTTTGCCCAATCTTACTTATACACAGTTGTCCATATTTTGTTGAGCCTAGGCATAAAAATAGATAGTTTTTCTCCTGAATCTTTGGGTCTTTGTTCTGAATGCTCCCATGTCACATAGAAATATGATCAAATAAATTTATATGCCTTTTGTCCTATTCATTTACCTTTTCTTTTCTTTTCTTTTCTTTTTTTTTTTTGAGATGGAGTCTTGCTCTATCACCAGGCTGGAGTGCAGTGGCGCGATCTCGGCTCACTGCAACCCCTGCCTCCTGGGTTCAAGCGATTCTTCCGCCTCAGCCTCCCAAGTAGCTGGGACCACAGGTGCAAGCCACCATGCCCTGCTAATTTTTTTGTATTTTTAGTAGAGATGGGGTTTCACCATGTTGGCCAGGATGGTCTCGATATCTTGACCTCGTGATCTGCCCACCTCGGCCTCCCAAAGTGCTGGGATTACAGGCGTGAGCCACCGCGCCCGGCCTCATTTAGCTTTTCTCAGTGATTTTTAAGTAACCTTCAGAGGGCAAAGAGGAAAATTTCTCTTGACCCCTGTAAGTATGTAATGACTAAAATGTCTGATTACATAGATGTCAAGCAACTATAAAAATCAGGGCCAAAAGGAGATCACCTATGTAAAATCATTTTAACTGCTTTTAAAATTCATAATTGGTGGGTTTAGTATTATTATCATGAGACTAATGTTTCTGTAATGTAAGATAATCAAATCATTAATTTATGTTTAGTTCTATCATTTCCTTTGTCCTTTCCTCACTCTGCTCACAGAAAATGGCCTGGAAATAAAGACCAACTCATCGAAGCTGAACATCCTTAGTGCCCAGATTTTGGTCTTAAAATATAATTTGTGATTATAGAAATGAACAAACAAGTATTCTTGAAGGATAGACCTGGAAAATCTTGATATACCAGATAGCAAGTAACTTATCAAAGATTATAAAGCTAGTGTTAAAATAATTCACAAGACAATTTAGTGAAGCTTACATAGGCCAAAGATGGGACAATTAGAGCTTCAATAAAGATGAAAAGAATGCAGTGGCTTAAAACCTGTCAAATATGAATAAATGCATGAATTTATAATAACATTAAGAAAGAAAAAGTGGCCGTATTTTAATGATGGTAGAGAGCATATTCATAATCTTGAAAGTCATAGTTTTGAAAAGGAAAGAAGCATTTATCCTATATATCTTTACGGACTTAGGAACTTTATGAACTCCTTAACAAAATATTAGACGAAGTAAAACGTTTCTTTATGGGATTATGTCAAGTATTGAATGAAAATGAAAGACTAGAATGAGAATATCACCATTTTGCAACCCTTATCCATACTCATTAAGAATCAGTGGCTTTTAGCATCACAAAAGAGCAAAACCCAAATATCTTGTAGCTCCTGGTGAAAAAACACAATGTTATTTATATTCTTGCCAAAGGGATAGCACCTGAGTCTGATTAAGACTCTGAATCCAGTTGCCAATTTGCAGCTGAACAAAGGAATATTGAATTGCACCATGAATTTGCAGTCATCAGAATCTGGAATATGGGATAATAATAATTAAATGGCCTGGGTTTTATAAAATGTAAAAAGCAAGAAAAAGAAAGTGATGGGGGATAATCCTGTATAGTAAAAACAAATTAAAAGATGTATCAGTTTAAAAGTTTAAAATAAAATAAAATTAGACAAGTCTAAGGAAGCACCCTTGAATAAAACCTTCAAATAATACAAAGAAATAATTACTACATTAGTTACTTTTGGAGGGATGGGACTGCCATTGTGATGGGGAGCATATAAAGCCTTCTAACATGACTGGAAAAATACTTTATCTTATAATAATTTGCTAAGCTTTTTAGTGAGTTTGTGTGGTTTTTCTATAACTTGTGTTTCGTTTTACAATAAAGAGGTCAGAAAATTACTATTTCATGAGAGTTTATGCAACTTAATCGCACAATATCTAAAACAGTCTAGCAATGTGAAACAAATAATGCAGAAGCATCTCAAATCATTTACTGTCATATGATGCTGCTCTCAAAACTGATGGTTTCCAGCATTTCTTTGGTAAATTATATCTCCCAGGTATTGACAAAGGGCAGAGACAGTCTTTTATTATGACTATGTATTCCTCTATTTAATGCCATGTTTTGGTAATATTTTTCACTAGCAAAAGTGTAATGAGTAGTAGCTATTTTTAAATTTTAGGTGTTTTAAACAAAAAGTAGGAGGTGGAATAGTTTTATCACATGAAGGGTATAACATGTAGTTGCAAAGTGAGATGGTTTTTCTCATTTCATACAAGTTAAATTGCATTTACACATTTCCTAATTGTCAGCATTGCAACATTGGACCTCTTGACTTCAGCAGACTTAAAAGAAATGCTGGAGATGAAGGTCCTTGAGTTCTTATTAAGCTTCCAAGAAGTAAAAGCAGAATTAATCTGTGCCCTGATAAGGCTGAACAGAACTTTAGTTGGTCTTAATTAAATCATGTCTCTCTCTGTCCCTTTTTGTGTTTTGTTTTGCTTTTGGATAATACTAGATAAAGTATAATGCTTATTATTTTTAATAAAAGAACTTATTTATAGTAAGTAATAAGAGTATAGGGGTATACTAATTTTATTCAGCAACTAATACTATATTTCTTAATATTCTGAGTTATCTCTATGTATCTTGTGATCTTTATGACAAGTCTCTCAAGAAATTGTTATAATCACCCCCATTTTGCAGATGTCATAACAGTTCAATTCATTGTGATTTAGTGATTTGCTCAGGAACACTCTCAAAAAGTAAGTGGTATAGCTGAAGTTTCAGCTAAAGCTTCTGCCTCCAGATCCTGTATTAATTCTTCCAAATAGGACACTGAAGGACAGTTTCCAGCATCCTTTCCCTGTATTTACTTTAGATATTACCATCTTGAAAATTCTAGATCTCATTAAAATGCTAAGGAAAAGGGGAGCTCTCTTCTTCTAATCAGTTAGAAAAGAGATTGGGATTTAATAGATAAACACATTCCCCTAGAGTTGGTTTCTTTAATGTCCTTTAATCATTCATTGAAATCACAATAATTTTCAGGCACCAGCATCCAAATATGGTATAATTCAATCTAATTGTTATTATGCAATTAAGTCTACTGGGGCAAGTACAAGAATGATGGCAGTAGAAAAGGAGGGTAAGAAATAAGTAAATTATTCAGAAGAATGGAGCCAATTTAGTAAGCCTTTACTGTTGCACTACTTTATTTTCCCCAGTATAAAAAGACATGCCATGATCCTGATCACCTCCTTAGGATCAATGTTTTTGCCTCTGCTCTCGTGGCACTCAGTCTGTTGGAGAATGAGTAGGGTCAGACTTCATACAGGAAGGGTTTTTGCCCTCACTTGGTGCTGAGGACAAATAAACAATCAACTATGCAAATATCACAAGCAAGGGGAACTGTTATCTACCCATATACTAATTACTCAAGTATTTACTGTAACAGCAAGGCACCAGCAGGCTAATTGGGTATTGTTTTGGGCATACTTGAATTTTTGGATAAGTTTAATCATTCCATTTTTAAACCTCCTTACTCTCTTCTTTTAAATAACCTTTATTCATTTTCTCTACTCAGAAATATCTAAGCTCTGAAAATATAGGCTTAAGTAGAATGATGGGCAAAATAGAAAGAAGGGGAGAAGAGGTTGAGAAAAACAGTGTTCTCCAATTTAAAGTTATTGTTGAACACATTGTACACAGGTGACCCACTGTACACATGGACTTGTGTGCATTTTTTTCTTAGAAGATTTAAGTGCTGGAATCCACTATTTACTCAATTCTTAATATTCCTAATTGTTCTAAATTAATGTCAGAGGCTGATAAGAGTGCATTTCCATTCTATCTCTCCAGTTCCCATCCAGTACCTATCTTTGCTTCTTTCCAGTCAGCTCATATTTCAGTTATAATGACTTGTTTAGTAGGCCATTCTATACTAAAAAATTTCTTTGATTTGGAAATTCTGGCCAGTGTGTTTTTTTTTTCCCTTGAAATAAGTGAATAGAATTGGATTAAGAGAAATCTTTTTGAAAATAATGATGAAAACAAGAGTTTAACAATATAAAACTAGAAATGTGGAGGTTAAAACTTAGTGATAGCACCTTGGCATTAATAACTCTGTGTGTGCATGTGTGTGTATATGTGTGTTATTGTATTATTTACGGAAGGTAGATTCTTTCTATTTCTGCCAGGTAATCATGTTTCTCCAGTGGGCTCTGAGGTGCTTCTGACCTCTCTTCCTGCTATAGGTGTTAGAGGACTGTGGGGGAGCATTCTGTGGCTTGGGCAGAAATTTCTCTCAAGAGCTATGCTTTCTTCATGGGAATTTTAAATTCTCACAGTAATTCACAACCACCTAAATGCTTCCGACATTTGTAAGTCACTGTTGAAAATGCAGATAAATTCTAAATTGGAAAGAAATACATTATAATTTAAAAGTTCTGAATCAAAAAATTAATTTGCCCTTTAAAAATATTGAAATGAAAAGATTCTGCCAAAGTGGCAGAAAGAAGGCTCTCAGACAGACTCTGGGGAAAGCTCAAAGACTTCCACTTTGCTTTACTTTACACTGAATAATTTTAAATGGCATTTGAATATATTATTAAAAGATATAGTAGTACAGATGTGCCAGAGTGCCCAACTCAGAGAACTCTGACACGACTTGCAAACCAGTGAGTCTAGATTGGCTTCTTTTATCATTCACATGCAATTAAAAGCACAGAAAAAGTCTCAGAATCAGTAGAAACTTTGCTGTGTGACTATTCATAAGGTATTAGGTTGGTGCAAAAGTAACTGTAGTTACACTCTGCAAAAAGAATATATAAATATATATAATATATATATGTGTGTATATATTATATATATATATATAATGCATATATATATATTTCTTTTCTTTGAGACAGAGTCTTCCTCTGTCACTAAGGCTGGAGTGCAATGGCACGATCTCGGCTCACTGCAACCTCTGCCTCCCGGGTTCAAGGGATTCTCCTACCTCAGCCTCCCGAGTAGCTGGGATTACAGGCATGTACCATGCCTGGGTAATTTTTTTTATCTCTGGTAGAGATGGGGTTTCACCATGTTGGCCAGGCTGGTCTTGAACTCCTGATCTCGTAATTTGCCTGCCTCAGCCTCCCAAAGTGCTGGGACTATGGGTGTGAGCCACTTTAAGGGCAAAAACCAGGATTACTTTTGTACCAATCTAAAATAATAAGAATTTAGCCCCAAGAGGAAGAACAAGCAACTGATCTTATGTTGCAGAAAGTGCTGAAACTAGTGAGTAGCTAATTTAGGCTTCTGATTCAGGGGAAAAAACTAAAGGAGCAAAATATTAATTTTAATTGATAAGTGAAATATACTACATCCATATGTTGGAATCCAAAATCGTCAATTTTATAAAACAATGCTAATTTACATTCCCACCAACAGTGTAAAAGCTTTTCTATGTCTCCACAGCCTTGCCAATATCTATTGTTTCTTGACTTTTTAATAATTGCCATTCTGCTTGATGTAAGATGATCTCTCATTGTGGTTTTGATTTGCATTTCTCTAATGATCAGTGATGTTGAGCTTTTTTTCATATGTTTGTTGGCTGAATACATTTCTTCTTTAGAAAGGTGTCTGTTCATATCCTTTGCCCACTTTTTGATGGGATTGTTTATTTTTTTCTTATAAGTTTGTTTAAGTTCCTTGTAAATTCTGGAAATTAGTTCAACCATTGTGGAAGACAGTATGGCAATTCTTCAAAGATCCAGAACCAGAAATACCATTTGATCCAGCCATCCCATTACTAGGTATATACCCAAAGGAATATAAATTATTCTATTATAAAGACACATGCACATGTATATTTACTGCAGCACTATTTACAATAGCAAAGTCATGGAACCAGCCCAAATGCCCATCTGGATAAAGAAAATGTGGTACATATACACCATGGAATACTAGGCAACCATAACAAGGAATGAGATCATGTCCTTTGCAGGGACATGGGTGAAACTGGAAGCCATCATTCTCAGCAAACTAACACAGGAACATGAAACCAAATACCACACATTCTCACTCAGAACTGGGAGTTGAACAATGAGAACACATGGACACAGGGAAGGGAACATCACATATCAGGACCTGTTAGGGGGTTCGGAGGGAGCAGAGGGAACTTAGAGGATGGGTTACTAGGTGTAGCAAACCACCATTGCACACATATACTTAAGTAACCTGCAAGTTTCATACGTGTATCCTGGAACTTAAAGTAAAATTAAAAATAAATAAATAACACTAATAAGAGACAGGTTGTCCAATGCCACAGAAAAGGAGAAAATTCACTGGCAAGGATATCATTTCATAGATATATTTGAATGAGAAAAAGAAATTAGAGAACAGAATAATCTCAATCCCTTATATACATGAAAAGTTTTATTGTTCACACTAAAGAGAATGTTAAAACACCTAATCTGTTACCACTTCTGTAAAAAAAAAATTATCAGGTGATGATCATAGGTCATTACTATCATTTTTATATGAAGTATAAAACACCACTAGCACAGCAGATGGAGCTCAATAACTGCCAGGCAAATCGCTGCAGCCATGATTTGGTGTAGCCATTGGGAAGTGGGTTGTCCTGGAGCTTGGGCTGAAACTTTCTCAAGGGTGTTTCGACCAAGTGACCATATTGACACTAGGCTGCCATAGGTAGCTTCAAGGTCTAGGAGAGTCTTTCTGATGATATCTTGGGGTTTTGATTCACATCAAATGTGAGCATTTCCTATTATGAGCAAGTGTAAATACTTCACCATATCCTAGGATTAGAGGATCTTTAACACATGTGAGTTTATAAGTGTGTTTGATATGTATCACAGGTGTGCCAGCTCTACTTCTGGGAATCACTCTTTGGTAGATCAATAAATAATGGAAAAATGATAAGATGATAGTAATGATTGTGACAATGATTTTAAAAAGGTCAGAATGTTGGTTTATATGTATACATCTAGATAGAAACAGTAAACATATACTTGTATAGATAATTCATTCACTATGTCTACTCAAATTGGTCTTGTGTACCGTAATGCCATTGCCGTGGTTGTTTCTAAGACTGTCAGGATTTTGAAGATTGCTATAGTTGTTGGTATTACCAAATGATGCTATCAGCAAGACTGTAGGAGTGTGTTCAAGTGCATGCCTTCAAAGTTCTTTTGCTTCCTTAATTTCTGAGTCATACTTAGCAAATGGTTGTGAAGTCTTATGTGGAGAACTGTTGCGTTTTGTTGGTGAATACATGATTGATTGCAGAAGAGCACTTATTTCAGTGGTTGTTGGTGATAAAAGATAAAATTCTACCCAAGATAATTGATATGAATGTTCCTGAAATCTAACATTCCAGAAATGGAAAGTGGAGCCTTTCATCAAGAGGTTCAATGAGTCTTCCTCTCTGACTTTGGTTAATGCCACTTTCTTTTCTCTCTCTGTTTATTCCTAGAATGCAGGCTCAACAGTACCAGCAGCAGCGTCGAAAATTTGCAGCTGTCTTCTTGGCATTCATTTTCATACTGGCAGCTGTGGATAATGCTGAAGCAGGGAAGAAAGAGAAACCAGGTAAGCAGTAGGGTCCTGAAGGCAAGAGGCTTCATTGATTAATGTCCATCTAGCCCAATTACCTGCTTTTCCTTCCTCTTTCTTACTCTGTCTCCCTCCCTTCCTATTCCTCTATTCCTTCCGTCTTCCCTTCTTTTTCTATTTAGAAATATAAGAAATATCCTGTCTTATTTTTCTCCCATTGTAAGTCCTGGATTGTGTAATGATGATGATCATTAATATAATGATCAAATTAGCAGCTACTGTGTAGAGAACACTGATGAGCAATCAGGTGCTTTACTTATGTTACCTCTATTTCTCAAAAATGCACTCAAAAATGCACTTGTTTTTCTCCTTAATCTCAGATTTACAGAGGAGGAAGCGAAGGCACAGAGAAGATAGAGCACTTTCTCTATGCCACTCCCAAAGTCATAAGCAGGCTGTGGAACTGGGAATCTGTTTAAATCTGTGATCCACCATATTTGTATGAGGTCATTCCTTCCACAAAACAGAGAAAGGAATAGTAACTTGTGTTGAAATGACTAATTTGACAACTGTTATTTCTTTTTTGTTTTTTTTTGAGATGGAGTCTAGCTCTATTGCCAGGCTAGAGTGCAGTGGCACGACCTCAACTCACTGCAATCTTTGATTCCCGTGTTCAATCAATTCTCCTGCCACAGCCTCCTGAGTAGCTGGGATTAAAGGTGTGCACCACCATGCCCGGCTAATTTTTTTGTTATTTTGAGTAGAAATGGGGTTTCACCATGTTGGTCAGGCTGGACTTGAACTCCTGTCCTCGTTATCTGCCCGCCTTAGCCTACCAAAGTGCTGGGATTACAGGTGGAACCACCATGCCTGGCTGACAACTGTTATTTTTAATAGAATATTTTCTCAATTTTTAGGCTTAACTATTTTTTTACCATCTCTTCTTTTATAGAAATGTTTGCTTCTAAAAGGAGATGCCACTAAATCACTTAACACAGTCTCTGGCACATAAAAAGAGAGAATTAAATTAATATTAGTTTTAGCTCTTTTCTCAGTTTTCTTTCTCTCTTCTCTTGATCGTTCATTGATTCAATCATTTGGTTAATATCTCTTATTCACTAGACAGTAAGGATAGAGATAAAAAGCACAGATCCTGCAATTAAGGTGTTCAGGAATGAACTTGGTTATATCTAGAAGTTAAGGAGTTTTCTGTGTGTTAATTAGGTTTTCTTCCTTTCATTCAGAAAAAAAAGTGAAGAAGTCTGACTGTGGAGAATGGCAGTGGAGTGTGTGTGTGCCCACCAGTGGAGACTGTGGGCTGGGCACGCGGGAGGGCACTCGGACTGGAGCCGAGTGCAAGCAAACCATGAAGACCCAGAGATGTAAGATCCCCTGCAACTGGAAAAAGCAATTTGGAGGTAAGCCTCAAGCTACTGTGTTAATCTCCTACTCTGAGATAATTCTCAAATGTTTCCACCAATCTTTTTAAGATTGAGTTTTTATTTTAAATAACTTTATCTTATCAGACAAGAAGTGACCAGACATCTTTCCCAACCCCAGGGTTTCTCAGCTTTGGCACTGGTGCCATTTCAGGCCAGGCAATTCTTTGTTGTAGAGGCTGTATTGTGGATTTTAGGGTATTTAGTAGCATCCCTGGCTTCTACTCACTAGTTTCCAGGAGGATCCCTCACTCACTCCAGATGTCAAAACTAAAAACGTCTCCAAATATCTATGGCCAAATGTCCCCTGGTGGTCAAAATCATCCTTGGTTGAAAACCATTGCCTTTCCAAAGGGACATAAAATATATCCTTGATTTCTCCTAATAATGTTCATTGATCTATCTTCTCTCTCCTTTCTTCTGAGTTCCTTTGATTTTCCTTTCCCCTTTTCTTATTTATTCTCCTCTTTCTCCATGTCTCTCCCTGTCACTTTCAGGCCTTCTCTCTCATTTGATTCCTCCCCACCCTCCACACAGGTTCACAGATTCACTTACTGAGTCTAGCAGGGATGCTCATAACCACTTTTCATAGATCCTTCTCCCACTGACTAGAGTCATTCTTATGCTGGCCTGATCTATCTATCTGAGACAGGATCTCTCAACACTTTCAACTTTATATCCAGTATTGAACCCTCCAATACCCTCTTTCATCCACAATCCAGACTTTTTGTCTTTCTTAGCTGCGATGGGACATGATGCCTGAAATGTTCTCCCTGTGTTCTGTGGAAATGCACTGCAGCCCATAGGCAAGTGAGGAAGGACAGTGGGTGTATACATGCATATCGTTTTCTCCCTCTATAATCTTTGGGTTATTTTTATTTGAATGGAGATAGATAAATTCTATAAAAGTGTGATGGAGCTCAGGTACATTTGATCTTAAATTGTATATGGGCACCTTAAAAACTCACTTACAAAAAGTTTAAAAGGTCTATCTTTTTTTATTATTTATTTATTTTGTTTATATATATATATATATACACACACATATATATATATATACACATATATATATATATTTGTGCTTTAGGTTTTGGGGGTACATGTGAAGAACATGCAGGATTGTTGCATAGGTACATACATGGCAATGCGGTTTGCTGCCTTCCTCCCCATCACCTATATCTGGCATTTCTCCCCATGTTATCCCTCCCCAACTCCCCGCCCCCCGCTGTCCCTCCCTTAGTTCTCCCCCGTAGACCTCAGTGTGTGATGCTCTCTTCCCTGTAACAAACAAACAAAAAACCACAAAACGAAACAAACAACACTTAACAGTTCAATAAGAAAGTGGGGCAAAGACATTAACAGACATTTTACCAGAGAGGATATATAGGCAACAAATACACTCCTGAAAATATATTCAACATCTTTTCCTTATTAGGGAATAGAAATTGAAACCATAATGAGGTGTCACTCTATATCTATCAAAGTGACTGCAATAAAAAATAGTGACAAGACCAAATGCTAGTGAGGATGCAGGGAAATTGGATCCCTCATATGTTGCCAATAGAAATTGTAAGGTGATACAGCCACAGTAGGAAAAAAGTATTACAGTTTTTTGCCAAATGAAACATGCATTTACCATGCAGTTTCTTGGTCATTTATCCCAGAGAAATGAAAACATATGCTTTCGCAAAAACCTATACATGAACTTATATAGTAGTTTTATTTGTAATAACCTAAAGCTGGAAACAACTTGGATGTCCCTCAACTGATGAATGGTTAAACAAACTGGGTACATTGGTACCATGGAATACTACTCAGAAATAGGAAGAAACAGACTATTAATACACGCGACTTGGATGGATCTTCAGAAAATTATGCTAAGTAAAAACGAAAGCCAATCTCAGAAGTTTACATATTGTAGAATTCCATTTATGCAACATTTTTAAGCTAGAAAAGTTGTAGAGCTAGAGAACACATTAGGACTTGCCAGGGATTAAGGAGGTGGGGAAGGAGGAAGGTGGCTAGTCCATGACTATAAAGAATGACCCACTGCTGTGTTGGGACTGTCCTATAAATTAATGGTAATGGTGATTATATGCATCTACGCATATGATAGAATCGAACAGATTGCAATCCACACACATACACTCTGTATTATTTCTTATGGCTGCACGTGCATACATGATTATTTCAATACAAAAAGTAACAAACAAAAGTGTGCCTTTATTATCATGGAAGTACAACAGAATCTTTCAAGGATTTCTGTTTGGTTCGACCCTGCCTTTAGCGGAGTGCAAATACCAGTTCCAGGCCTGGGGAGAGTGTGACCTGAACACGGCCCTAAAGACCAGAACTGGAAGTCTGAAGCGAGCCCTGCACAATGCTGAATGCCAGAAGACGGTCACCATCTCCAAGCCCTGTGGCAAACTGACCAAGCCCAAGCCTCAAGGTAAGTTCTTTTCACTATACCACAATTTTAATGGATTGATGGACTCAGGCAAGATCTGGAAAACCCATGTTTTCCAGAAGGAAATGTTAGGTGAATTACCTGAAGAAAGTGACTGAAGAAGTCCTCTATACTGAGAATCACAAAAATACTTTTAAGCGGGCAGTCTGTGAGTTCAAATTGAAGTCCTCTGCATAGATGAGGAGATTGGTACAGTCTCCTAACCCAAATAAATAATATAGCAAAAGAAGCCAGCTAAGACAGTTAAGACAGTTGTTGTGTAATGACTATATATTCCAAACTCTTAACTGGAACTGTATCCTGACAAAGAAAACAAACTCAGAATGTTCATGAAGGAGACAATTTTAAATCAAACTTCCCCCAGATTATCTGAAATACAGTTTTCACAAAATCAGGAAAATTATTTTACATTTTCCTTTTATTTACTGCATGATATAACGGGTTCTGCACTTCTTTTCAGAGCTTTTATATTTTTTTGAGTTCAATTTGATTACCAACTACATTCATCACAGAATTTTTAAATAACAGGGATCTGTAACACCCAGAAAGTCACGCTCTGCTCTCTTGCTGGAGAGGGTAAAAACATTCATTATGGCCATGGATTCATACATACAAGGATCCCAATCGAGGGAAATAATTTCTTTTATTTCATAGATGTTATGGTCTGAATTGTGATTCCTCAGATTCATATGCTGAAGGTTTAACCCCCAGTACCTCAGAATGTCACTGTATTTGGAGTCAGAGTCTTTAATTAAGATAGAATGCAGTCACAAGTGTAGGCCCTAATCCAGTGTGGCTGGTGTCTTTATAAGAAGAGGAGATTAGAACACAAAAATACACAGAAGGAAGACTGTGTGAAGATAGAGGAAGAAGAATGCCATCTATGAGCCACAGAGAGAACCTTCAGAAGAAATCAGCCCTACAGATGCCTTGATCTTAGGCTTGTAGCCTCCAGAACTGCAAGGCCACCAATCAATCAATCAATCAATCAATTTCTGTTGTTTAAGCCACCAACTCTGTGGTACTTTGTTATAGCAGCTGTAGCCAACTAATACAATAGGCCTCCATGAACTCTAAATTCAAATACCCTCTTGGGCTGTAGTCATATATTTTAACTCTAAGATGGTCCTGAAAATTCATACTGCCAGAGAAATTATAAGGAGAAATCCAGAAAAATGACCATGTAAGAAATGTTCATAATGAATAAAAACAGGAAAACAAAATCTTCAGAAGCTAAGGGAGATTGGCTGGTTTCCTGCTGGTAGCCAGAAAGGACTCCAATTTTCATAGGCCTGGCTTTTTGGCCTCTGCTGGAGTTGTCCATAGAAATGGTTACCTGCAGATTCAGGATGGCCAGGTACAGGCTGGACCTGCAGATGGTGAATCTGGGATTCAGGCTGCCATTTCCAGATCATGGAAATCTCTGCTGTTGTCATGTGGTTTTTGGAAGGCATGAAGCAGGGCTGGGGTGATTGCAGTGAGCACTTGTGCCAACTTCCCAAATATCACTTGTCCAGAGACAACCACATAAATCTTAGCAAAATCAGTGCCATATCTACTAAGGGAAACATTTCCAAAAATGGAAGAACTCGGAGTTACTGTCATCAAAATAATTTATTTTTAATCCAGCTGCAGAACCAAAATATTCAGCGTAAATACAAAATCGAAAGGAAAAGAAATTAAAGACGCTTCCACAATCTAGCACAGTGGTGCTCAACCTGAGCTGCCCATTAGAAGATTCTGTGGGAACTTGCAAAATTCCCAGTGCCCAAGCATAAAACAGACTAACCAAATCAGCATCAGTAGTTTAAAAATTTTAAATGAATCTCAGAAGGTTTTAAAATGCAGCCAAAATTGAGAACTACTGCTCTAGTATAGAATCCATTGACAAGAGACCACACACACATGCATACACATGTAACATGCACACACACACACACACACACATGTGCACTGTCTTGTTATTTCCTATGGGAAGGAGAAAATTCAACTTAATAGAGGGAAAAAGTGGGGACATGATTAGGTGGATGATGGTGGGGCTGGGTAAACACAGAAAATGTTGAAAAGTTTGGAATAAATGGGACAAAGCAGAGAACATGATTAAGAAAGAACTCTAAAGGATATTTAGTAAATAAGTGAATTCTTTTTTTTAAATACTTGAACTGGTGTATATTTCATCTTTTTATAGTACCTCATCTAATAACATGTAATGAACATTTAGTTTGTTTCAGGCTTTCAGCTTGAAAAAAATGACAATAAAAGTATTTCGAGTGGGTAGACTTTCTGTAATATTTATATGTAAATAAATTATAGTATATAATTAATTGAAAATGTGATTACTCTGATGAGTTCTATGTTTCAAACCACCAGTTATGCAATTTATAGTCATAAAAATTCATCCTTCCCTTTGTGTATGACATACCTTTGTTAAA
Organism: Cacajao melanocephalus; assembly: GCA_963573385.1. Classification (NCBI taxonomy): domain Eukaryota; kingdom Metazoa; phylum Chordata; class Mammalia; order Primates; family Pitheciidae; genus Cacajao; species Cacajao melanocephalus. The sequence goes on along the minus strand of CAUYLG010055154.1, from coordinate 26,110 downwards.
ACTAACCAATCTTTTCCATCTCAACAGTGGAGCGTTTTATAAATGCTGTTCTGGCACTTAGGCACTCTGCAAAAAGAATAATATTCTTTTTTTTTTTTTTTTTGAGAAAGAGTCTCGCTCTGTCGTCCAGGCTGAAGTGCAGTGACATGATTTTGGTTCACTGTGACCTTCACCTCTTGGACTTAATAGATTCTCCTGCCTCAGCTTCCCAAGTAGCTGGGATTACAGGCATGTGCCATCAGCCCTGGCTAATTTTTTTGTCTTTTTAGTAGAGATGGGGTTTCACCATGTTAGTCTGGCTGGTCTTGAACTCCTGAGCTCAAATGAGCCACCTGCCTCAGCCTCTCAAAGTGCTGGGATTACAGGTGTGAGGTATTGTGCTTGGCTAAAAGAATACTCTTATTGTAGGAGTTGAGCCAGGAATATGTGTCAGCTAGAAAATTTTCTTAGGGGACACACACACACTCACACACACATACACATTCCATGGCATATTTTACGAGTGGCATATGTAAGTTGTATATGTTTTTGTACTGTTTTTCTCAAATAACCTTGGATAGATACTATAGCTTTTCCTTTGCAAGTCTCTAACTTTAAGATAGATCATATTCTTCAGATCAATGGGAAAACAAATAATAATGAATGGAATCTATACTATCATTATCATTATTCCATTTCTACTTCTATACATTGCTGTAGGTGTTTTCCATATAGCAACTTATAAAGTTCCATATATCCTTGCAGGTAGGTATTATAAAAAGGAAACTGAGGAACACTGGTTAATTTATTTGACCAGGGGTATATCTCTAATAAACGACAGTGCCAAGATTTGTCTAACTCTAAATTCATATTCTCTTTTCATTTGTATTCTGCTGATTTCTCACCTAAATCACAAATAGATATAAACTACCTCCATGGGTTTTAATTTCCTTTGAAATAGGAAAAGGTGAACTTTATCTTTTTTCTTTTTAATTTTTGTGGATATATGGTGCTTATATATTTATGAGGTGCATGAGATGTTTTGATACAGGCCTGCAATGTGAAATAAGTTTGTTATGGAGAATGCAGTATCCATTCCCTCAAGCATTTATCCTCTGAGTAGCAATCTAATTACACTGTTTAAGTTATTTTAAAATGTACAATTAAGTTATTATTGACTATAGTCACCCTGCTGTGCTATCAAATAGTAGGTCTTATTCTTTCTTTCTATTTCTCATACCCAGTAACCATCCCAACCCCTGCTCACTACCCTTCTCAGCCTCTGATAGCAATCCTTCTACTCTCTATGTCCTTGAGTTTGTTTTGATTTTAGATCTCACAAATAAGTGAGGAAATGCAATGTTTCTCTTTCTGTGCCTGTCTTGTTTTACTTAACCTAATGATCCCCATTTCTATCCATGTTGTTGCAAATGACTGAATCTCCTTCTTTTTTATGGCTGAATTGTACTCTATTGTGTATATGTGCCACATTTTCTTTACCTTTTCATCCGTTGATGGACACTTAGGTTGCTTCTAAATCTCAGCTATCATAAACAGTGCTGCAGCAAACATAGGGGTACAGATATCTTTTCAATATACTGATTTTGTTTCTTTTGGGTGGAAACTGCAGTAGTCATTTAACTAAACTTTTCTCAAAATGATGAATTTATAAATTATTTTCTTCCTCCAGGAAAGAGTACATCATCAACATTTTTTCTTATTTTAATTCAATATGTGAAGGAGATAGAAGTAGGGAACTCACTGATTTTGAATTGGGCACTGGGATAGGAGTACCTAGTCATTTAATTTAAGCTTTAAAGGAACTCTAAGCATACATTTTATTTATCCTGCTTTATGTGTGAAAAAGCATAGGCTCAGAAATGTTAAGCGACTCACGCGAGGTTTCACAACTTGTAAGCGGTGCAGCCGGATTCAAATTCAAAGTCAGACTGATACCAAAGACCCACTGCCTTTTTAATTACACAGTGCTGCCCCTTGGTATTATAAACTCATGAAACTCTGTCATATTTATTAGATGAATCTTTATGTCTAGAAGCTTTAAATGGTAGAGCTTCTGGGAACCTTGCCTAATGTCTAATCTTATACCCATGTAACAAATGAGGACAGAGAAAATCAATGACTTACCCATGTCCATCCCGTTTTCCAGTAGTAGAGTCAGTTCCTGGTTTTGTTCTCTGTTGATGTCATTTTTTCTGCCTTATTTAAAACATGAGAGTGGTAGGAAAGGGACTTTTTATAGTGATCATTAAAGGGCATTATATAGTCATGAGGAAAATCGGTAATTGTTAAAATATGAGTTTAATTACAATCATGTGTCACTTAACAACAGGGATATGTTCTGAGAAATGTATCCTTAGGTGATTTCATTCTCGTGTGAACATCATAGGGTGCACTTATACAAAACTAGATGTGTAGCCTACTGTGTACCTGGCTGTAAGATACAGTCTATTGCTCCCAGGCTGCAAATCTAAACAGCTTGTTACTGTACTGAATACTGTAGGTTACTGTAACACAATAGGTATTCCTGTATCTAAACACTTCCAAACATTGAAAAGGTATAGTAAAAATACGGTGTAAAAGAAAAAATGGTACATCTACGCAGGGCATTTACCATGAACAGAGCTTGCAGGACTGGAAGTTGCTCTGTGTGAGTCACTGCATGAACAGTGAGTGAATGTGAAGGCGTAGGGCATTAGTGTGCAATACCATAGACTCTATAAACACTGTACACTTAAGTTACCTGAAATTTATGAGAAGATATTTTTCTTTCTCCAACAATAAATGAACCTTAATTTACAGTAAATTTTTTAGTTTATAAACTTTTTTTAACTTTTGACTTTTTTAAAATAGCACTTAAAATTCAAACACATTGTATAGCTATACCAAATATCTTCTTTCTTCATATCTTTATTCCATACACATTTTTAATTTTTTAAGACTTTTTAAAGTTTTTGTTAAAAAAAGACACAAACACACATTAACCTAGGCCTACACAGGGTCAGGATCATCAACATCACTGTCTTCTGCCTCTGCACCTTGTCCCACTGGAAAGTCTTCAGGAAGAGTAACATGTCATCTCCTATGATAACAATGCCTTCTTCTGAAATACCTCCTGAAGGACTTGCCTGAGGCTTTTTATAGTTAACTTTATTTTTATTTTTTAGTAAGTAGAGGAGTACGCTCTAAAATAATGATTAAAAGTATAGTATAGTAAATACATAAGCCAGTAACATAGTCACTGTCAAGTACATAATTGTCTGTGTTACACTTTTATAAGACTAGCAGTGCAGTAAGTTTATTTACATCCGCATCACCACGGACATGTGAGTAATGTGCTGCCTTCCAATATTAACAAGTGATAGGAATTTCTCAGCTCCACTGTACCCTAATGGAACCATAGTTCTCTATGTGATCTGTCATTGGCTGAAATGTTGTTATGTGACGCATGACTGTATTTCGTATAATCTAGTCACTCAGCTCATCGTCAGAAAGTGTCCTCTTTTTCTGTCTTTATTATTCTAATTAAACATGTGATCAGGATCTGTTTTTGTTTGTTTGATTTTTGTTTCTTTTCCATTTTAGAGAGCTTCTTTGCTTAGTTTCTGACCTCTTTTGGGGGGGGGGAATCGCCGTGGATTAATATGCAAACTGCTTGGTTTTCAGTGCAAAAATCATACTCTTTAAATTTTAGAATGACATAAAGATGTTAGCAAGTCTGCGAATATCCAGCATTAAATTGAGGAAGGCTGGAGAATATCTTTGCTACTCTATTTGTAATAATAAGGCTAAGAGATTAAGTGACTTGATAAGGAGTTAGGGGGAGGCTTAATATCAAGAGTTGCTATCCAAACACCAGGGAATTACTAAGTATCCCGCTGACTTTGGTTAAAAATTGCCTTAAAATTCATCGTAGTCCATTGTAACGGCATTACCTCTTGAGGTATAGAAGCAATCCTTCCTATTGCTCTGTGAGTGTCATACAGATTCTACACTGTAGCCTCAGTCTGCAATTTCAGTGATACTAGATGTGGAATTTGGAAACCCTTGTTTGAAGATTCCCTTGGGCTGGAATCCTTAATCTGAGGAGACCTTATAGCTATCTACCTTGATATTCTATACTGAGAAGCAAAGAGAATATTGATGCTCTTATGCAGAAATAAAAATTGAAAGGTACACACCTGGAATTTAGCTTTCCCAGGGATAGAGGCAGTATTACTTTGGGAAAGGATCCTTCTTGACTGAAAGATTGTAACTGGAATTTGCCTGAAGATTATTAGAGTCTGGCAGGGATAAATGGGTGAACGATTGTGTTGGACACATGATATTTTAATTTCTGAGGAAAAGAGATTGAGTTTAATTAATATAGATTAAGTTAGTTAAAGCATTGTATCTGTCAAGAGCTTTTAGATATACTCTAGCTTATTAAGCAAAAGAAGTCTATTCAAGGGTATTATATAGTTCAAAGACTCTCTGAGAGGGCCAAGGATCTGGCTTGGATGCTGCAAGACCAGGAATAAATGCAGCCAAAGTCAACAGATCAAGGAGAAATATCTACTCACACCACATGTCACTGATCTAGCAGAAACCCTTCTACTGCATTTACTGTCTGCTCAGCACATATAATGCTTAGAACTGAACACTGGAAAGTCCACCACTGGTGTCCCTCCAAAACCAGATACTTCTGCCCCATTTCTTGTGGGAATATCCAGTCTGCCAACATTTGTCCCCTGCTTCTAGTTGGTCACTTCTACCTCCACATCTCATTTAAGCAAGTCTACTTGATAGAAACTTGGTCATGTGGAAAATCCTGCTACAAAAAGTCTGGAAAATGGGTGTTTAACTTTCTAGATTCTACCTCTGAATACAAGAAGGGAAGCTTCAAAGGTCTTGCATGGCATGTAGTGAGCAAATCTACCACAATGTGCAGGAATGTCAGAATGTGGTGGGGTATTATCATTAGACTTTCCCCTCTCACCTATGGGGCTAGATGATGCATTGATGCCACTCTATGGGGAAAAAGGTTGCCAAGGGTGATCTAACATTAGGACTGTTGACTACACCATTGTTCAGAGAGTCTGGTCTCCCCTCATTGAAATTACCAGTCACTTTTTATTTTCTGCAGGAATAGTTGATCTGCAAACAATGAAGAAAGTTGGGAATGAGAATCTCTCTCTGCTAACAGCTTTGTCTAAAATGTCAGAGCAGAGAACTCTTCAGAGGGCAAATAACTCTTCTCCAAGCCATATGTGTTTTTCAGTGATCCCCTTAGATGATGGCTCACTGTGGAATTAGAAGATGGCAAGGACAAGTATCTCTGCCAGGATGGACCCATCTGTGGGGGTGTTGTGGCTCTATAGGCAGTTGTCTGCGTGGGTCGGGGGGATGGTGCAGCCTGTGGAGCAGGCTTCTGGTATTTGTCACTGGAGTGCAGAGCAAAGCTGAGGCAGGGGCTGAGGCTTGTATGGGAGGCTCCAGTGGGAGCTGAGAGGTTCCTTCGGGCCACAGATGATATTGCCTAGTGATCATCTTGGAACATTCTAGTATCTTCAGTTATTGTTCAACTGGCAATTATTAATTGTTGCTTTTTAAATCAGATGCATAAATGAGGGGTGTTGTGAAGCCCTGTTTAGTACAGATAAACCAGTCTTCAAATTTGTCTGGAAAAGGGGAATTCTCAAATTGTTTCTGGGACGAGCAGAGATGGGAACACGTGGGGAGATGTCTGTGCTACAAGTGAGTCAGGGAATGAATGTCAGTTCCTCCTGCTCTCCATACCAAGCCACATTCTGCAGTTACCAGATCCTTGTTCAATTTCCCTGCTTTCGATAACCTCAATTCCTTTTCTTTCTTCCCAGCAATTTCTAAAACTTTTGCCATCTTGCTGCTCTTTTTTGGAAAGCCGCCTAGTCCTCTCTTATGTTTGACAATTCATCTTTAAAGATCAAAAGAACAGAAACTGTTTAAGTGCAAGGCTCAGCTGTGTGCAGGACACAGCTTTTGGCAGCTGATTATTAAATGGGAAAAAAGGGGTCAGGAAAGTGATATTCCCAGCATTCTCAATTCTCTCTGTCGCTAAATAGATTCTTTTGTTAGTTCTTTTAAAGATAAAAGAAGCTCCCCCAACATCTCTGTCTATGTTCTGGGTTCTGGCATCCCTTAGGAGTGAGCATGGCAACACTGTATGGATGGGCTTTGCTAGGCTGGGAGACTTTCAACTGTGTTGAGACAGGTGAGGGGGCAGAATCCCACCACAGGCTGGACTGGGACTGGCTCCCTCCCCTCCAAGGCCCCCTGAAGAGGTTGATGATTACTGCCCTTGTACTTGGCCAGAAGAGGCAGCATGGGGTGCCCTGTGGGAATTCTGTTCCTCTTGATCAGAAGAAAACACTTGTACTTCGTTTGGTCTCAAGTTTTTATTTCTTTTTTATTCTGCTTGTGAAAACATCTTTCAACACCTATGTTTTATTTTCCATCCATGATACTGTACTTGAAGTCGGGAGATATAATTCTGCCTTTTTCTTATTAGAGTGATACCTGTTTGTCTTCTCTAAATTAGAATTGACAGTGAATACACCGTAGCATTGTTATAAAGATAAAATGAAGCACTATAGGCAAGAACGCTTGGTAAATACGTAGTATTTGAAAGACTATTTCCTTTCTTCCAAATGAATTTCTTGAAGTAGATATTTTTCCCTTAACACCTTTTCAGACAAAAGGAGAATTATGATGATTGAAACAGATAGTGATTATAGTTTTTATTTATGGAGAGCCTAGTGTGTTTTCAGTAAAGTTTAGCGCATTGCTCATACAGGGTGTCACTTAATATTCACAAGATTCTGTGAAATAGTTACTGTTATATCCAATTTTACATACAAGGAAACTGAGGCTATAGAGAATTTAGACAATGATATGGTTTGGCTCTGTGTCTTCACGCAAATCTCATCTCCAATTGTACCCCTAGGTATTGAAGGAGGGACCTGGTGGGAGGTGATTGGATCATGGAGGTGGTTAAACCTCTTTTGTTTATACATTACCCAGTCTCAGGTAGTATCTTTATAGTGGTGTGAAAATGGACTAATACATAGACCTAGCATATGGTTATGCCACTGATAAGCAGAGGACTTAAATGCAAGGCAGTCAACTCTAGAGCTCCTGTAGCATCCACAGCTCCTTCCTTTGTTTCAATTCCATACAAGTATCTAAATTTCTTATCTAAGAAAGCGAATGAATTTTAGACCTGTCCCGACTCCTTAGCGGGATGTCTGGCTCATGTACCTTCCTGGCTGGGCACTTGCCTGATCCTTTCTCTAGACATTGCTTACAAGCTCTGTCCCAGCCATACCAAACTACCAAACTCCCTTCTCCAGGAGACAGCTGACTGGGCTGTGATTTCTTATGTGTCCATTTCTCTGCATCTGTAGTTCTCAAAACCTGGAACTGTTTTCCTTCTTCTATTCTTTCATACATTTCTATTGTTCATTCAGCAGATATTTTAGCGAGCAAGTGCTATGTGCTCTAGTTAACACCAGGAATAAATCCATGATCTTACTGGTCTTACAGTGTAGTAGAAGAAACAGAGGGATAAATTTCAATGTACCATACAAAGTGACAAATGCTATGAGACAGAGAAATGGAGAGTCCTTTGGCATTGCTTCTAATGTATTCATGTTTCTATGTAATCTATTAAGAACCTGCAATAGAGCACACAGTATGTTAAGTGCTAGGGATACTAGACAAACATGGATCCTTCCCTCTGACTGCCGTGTGGCTGTGGGTAGATAATGAAGGAAAAAGAGAAATAAATAATAACTAAAATAGTAAATGCATCTTGGAATAAGTGATCTTAAAAACTAAACAGCCAAGTGACAGAGTGATGGGAAAGGAGTAGATAAGACAGAGTAATCAGGGAAAGCCTCTTGGACAAGGTAGCTTTTGAATTTGGTTTGGAAGAGAGAGAAGGGGCTAGCCAAAGTACTGTTCTAAATAAAACAAGGGGAAGTTCAAAGTCCTTTAGGTCAAAAAGAGGTTGTTTTGCTCAATGACTAGAAAAGGGATCAGTGTTAAAACTTGCCAGACTTCCCTTCCCAAACATTAAATCACTGTCTCCTCTGAGAGGTGTCAGTCCTGTGATAAGGCATCCATTACGCTGTACCAAGGGCATGTTTGCCTCTCTTAACAGGCAAACTCTTTGTATACATTTTATTCACCTTTGAAAAATACATCTCATAGTCCCTTGTCCATGAGGAAAATTCAAGGAAGAATACTGATTTGACTGACTGATTGAATGAATGAATGAATGAATGAGGTATCCAACTAAATTGTCCTGGTCTAGCTATCTAGGCTACATCATTCACACTGGCTTCAAAAATGTATAGAGAAATCACTGTGAAGGCACAATGAGCTCACCTGGAATCAGAGTCATGTGTGTGTTTTACTCCCCTCCTTATTAAAGAATTTTTGGTCCTAATTGCTGGGGTAGAAATGAGAACCAGGAACTATAAATATTTTTAGGTTTACTTCACACTGTGTGTCCGCTTTCATCTCCCTGGATACATTCCATGCTCAGAGGATTATTAGCTGTGTACTCACAGAACAGCTATAGAATTATTAGTACTAAGGAAAGCTGCATATTAATTACTGGTTTAGGGACCTCCTTTTTCCTTCCTGAAGCTTTTGCCTTTCTCCCTTCTAACTTCCAAATTGAGACTTTCTACTTGCATTTTAAGCTGTACCTCTTGTTATTTATTGAGTATTGTAAAATATATCCTATTTATTGTCTATTTATGATATGACAGGCATTATACTAAGCCCTTAGTATGCATTGTCTCACTTAAGCCTCATGGCAGCCTAAATTAATTTTATTCATATTTTATAAACCAACACACTTACAACTTGCACAAAGTTACCCAGGCAGTAAATGATTAGACTTGAAGTTAGGACAATCTATTTCCAGACTTCTTTTCCACTGTACCAGTACTTCTCAAACCAAGTGATCACTGTGGGATCTCTGGGTATTCTAAAGGAAATTAATAATTTGTTTTTTGTTTCCTTGATAATTCTAGACATTCATATAAGCACATTCAGAGTTATTTATGATTGATTGAGTCCTTTCAGATAATTTCTGGCCTGAGCTTGTCTTAGTAAAAAAATTACTCTGAAAGCATATCACTTTTAGTGCTGCATTTTCAAGCTGGGGTTCTTTATAAGAGTAAAGGTGAACAGTGCAAGGCGCCTTGTTAACCCAGAGCTCTCCCAGGCTGGGCCCTGCCCGGGATTCATGATTGTCTTCCCTCCACTGTGAGATTCATAGCAATTCTGATGCTTCACCACGATCCAAGGGATGGCTGTCCTGGTAACTGGCACTCCTGGTGAGGATACTTGGCACACTCCCAGTCTGCTCTGCTTCTCACTGATGCAACCCTACAGGGAAATCAGAGCAGGCTGGTTGTTGCTCAGTGCACAGTGGCCATGAAACTAAAATAATAAAGATGTTTTCTAGAGGGGAAAGCAATATTTGTAGAAGAACTCATCAGGAATCCAAAGAGCAAGAAGGAAATAAAATTGTTCTCGTGTCCTAGTGTTCATGCATGCAGGCGGCAAGGCCCACAGATATTGATGGCAAGACTCATTCATGGCCCTCCATCTTGCTAGGCTTTCGAAAGTTATCTTTACTCTTACAGAAAATAGAAAAAAAATATTTTCAGATCTTCACCTAGATATAATAAATTAACCTTCTCTGAAGGCTGCTGTCTAAAACATGTAAAGTATAGAGAAAGATCTTCAGATTTACCTTTTGCTGCTGCTTGCTATAGACAGATTGCTGGGTCTCTTGGGGAACGAGAAATCATATGGTGGGGAAATAGCTCACCTCCTTAGAGCTGGGAGGACATGTTTGAAGGGGAGTGAAAGAATCAATGCAGTAAGATTTGTGAAATCACTGATGAGCATAAAACCTTATATTGCTTAGTATCTAAGTTACATAATTAAATGACATAAAATTTAAAAATCAATTTAATTCTGGAGGACACATTTAAAAATAACAATAAACTAACATCCTATTTTGCACTTCTACAGCTAATGAGGATGCTCTTAAGGATATACAAAAATGAAATATGGTCTGAAATCTAATTCATGGGCGCATTAGTTTGCTAGGGCTGTCATGACAAATTACCATAGACTCAGTGGATTAAATATAACTTTATTTTCTCATAGTTCTGGAGTCTGATAGTCTAAGATCATGGTATTGCCAAGGTTAGTGCCCTCTGAGGCCCTTCTCCCTGGTTTATAGATGGATGTCTTTTCCTTCTGTCCTCACTATATGTGTCTGTGTTCAATTTCCTCTTCTTGTAAATGCACCAGTCATATTGGATTAGGGTCTATCTGAATGCCCTCATTTTAACTTAATTGCCTCTGTAGAGACTCTATCTCTAAAATATGTTCTCACTCTGAGATACAAGGGTTAGGACTTCAGCATGAATTTTCAGGAGGGATGCAATTCCAGCCATAACAACTGCTTCTATTTAACTATATCTATATCTATAATTTTTGAACCAAAAGAAAGATTTATTTGGTAGTGAATAGAAAAAAAGATGTATGGAACTGTACCTACTAAAAATTTAGATATACTAGAGTTCAAACTTTGCCCTTTTTTTTCACAAATTATAATTTGATTTCCCAGTGGCACTGGCTATATTAAACATTATATACGATCATATAAAATAGTGATATGCTAAGTAGGAACTACTTATTACTGTTTATAATACTACATTTCATTTCTAAGGGAGGCTACCGATATAATTTACAATACTTATATAATAAGGCAAATTTTCTACCTGTGCCCTCATTATTGCAGAAATAAGCTCTTAAATGTTTGAGTGTCATATCAGAGATAAATTGTTCTTTTGTGTATAGAATTCAGTGAATCTGTGTGATGTGGGATGGTCATTGTCAAGAAGTGTAACATCTTGAGAGTGATCTACAGATTGAGGAAGGGCAGAGGCTTTTGCTAAACAAAAGAAACTCAGCATTAATTCCACATCTGTTGTTTTCTGTGTGTGCGTGTGCATGTGTGCACCCACATGCGTGTGCACATATGCATGTGTGTGTGTGTGTGTAAATAACAAATAAATAAGGATGATATAGACGTTTTGAGCTAAACATAGAAGTTCAATTGACAGTTTTCTACTTGGTATACATGTGCATATGGGTCAGATCAGGGACAGATCCGAACATGCTTATGTGTGGCTAATTCTCTCACCCCTGACTCTACCGTATTAAGAAAGTGCATCTTAAAGAGGCACTTTATGATCTGGAGAAGCTATAGATACCTCAATAGCTTCTTATAAAGAAGAGGAAATGGAGAGACAAGAGTGGGAAGAGGTTGAAAAGACGGTAGAGAGGAGTGTTTTGGTGAAGGGAGATGGATTAGTCTACTGATCCAATTGGTTTGTTGATTTGAAAAATAACTGACATGCTGGGGACTTTTATTAATTTTGTTCTGCGTGGTTGATGAAGTCATTTCATTGTCTCCACTAAACTTTCTATTAAATCTACTTTATTCACTAGCACTTTCATAGGTAAACTTTCGATTTTGAGGAGATGCAGTTAAATATTGAGCCACCTCCCAAAGTGAGTGGGGACAAAAAGGGTTCCTGAACGTGTCTAGACATGGTTTAGTCTGCATCTAGACACAAATATGTATACTGTTGTTTATTCCCATATACTTGATATCAGAAAGCAAATGAGTGCAGAAGGACAGATAGTTGAGCAGGTGGGGATGGTATTGCTATGAAATAGAGTTGATGAATGAAGAGGAACGTGGACAGTGAGGAAAAGAACAGATGTGGAGGAAGGAAAGTATCAGCATTTGGGTAACACTGAGGGGCAGTATGCATGTACACACATATTCCACACATATCACAGAAGTGAATGCATTGAGTCCATAAAAGAGGAAATTAAGCAAGTGTTACTACAGAATAAGAAATCAAAGAAGAAACAACAAAATTATTACATATGCATTGTACTGAACTATATTTGTGAATAATAATATTAAGCAAATGTTTAAAAGATTATACTTCTGATTTTTAACAGAAATACCTTTCTGTATTGTGCCACTTAATTTATGCTACTCCAATTTAAACTGAAATATTTGGAAATTGAATGAATAGTTCCATGTTAGGCAGCCTAGCCAACCAGTACTGGATTTTAGTTCTTGAATCACTGAGTTGTTTGTTCACAATTGGACAAGTCTTGTTATCAGTTCTGAGGCATAGCTGATATGGGGTGAGGGAGTTCTAGGTGACTAGACTAAATTCTTAAGTACAGGTGAGTTACTTTAAATAGGTTCACAAAGCATTAAAAGGATCTTGGTGATATCCAGGCTTTTGAACATATTTACGTTATGATAGTACTGTTTGACAGGGATATGATCCTTTTTCTGTAATGAGTTCTTGTGATTTATTGAACAAGTCTCTAGAAGTGAACTTTTAGTGGTCTCTATTGCACGCCTCCAGCTCTTCCTTTCCAGCTGTCTCTCATGACCTCTGCAGCGTGCATTTTTGAATGATTTTAGCTTCTTTTAGCTAATGTGAATTCTGTCTCTTAGAAGGCGCAAATTTTGTATTTCCATTCTAATCAATACTTCCTCCTACTGCTTTAATGACCCAAAGACACTGTATTTAAGTCAGCAGCAAACAGAGGCTGACTCACTTTAGTTAAAATCTGGGCTCCCCTCAATCTGAAATCATTTTCATCTCCTAATTTCCCTTTTAGTTTTTCTGTATACACAGCAGGCCATCTGAAAATAGGTAATCAAAGCAAGACCTTTTACTGAGAAAATGAGATAAGCTTATTTCAGAATTCTCAACTTTCTTACTTCTTGAAAAATATCTCCCTTTAAGGTCTTTGAAAAATCTTTAAGTAGATGTCTTTCCCTTAAGGCCCACTTCCAATCTGATTTCTCCCAGATTTTCTTAATAATGAAAATGAGGAATTGATGTTTACTTGTACCAACCACATGGCAATTCTATTTCCAAAGGGCCTGTGAAAAGATGGAAAAGAGATGATGCATGTTGTTTGATTATTTGCCTTTCAAGAGTAACTTTGCTGTGATAGATTCTTATATAAATTGCTGATAAGAATTTAAATTACTGCTTCCTTTCAAAAAATAAATTTGCCAATGCATATGTAGAGTTTTAAAAATGTCCTGCCCTTGGATCCAGTAAATCCTTTTCTAATAATCTATAATAAAGCAAAATTTAAGCATTTAATTATTTGTGAACAAAATTAGCATTGCACCATTATTTATAATAACAAGAGATCAGAACTATCCAACTGACCTACAAAAGATGAAAGATTACGAAATATCTGGAGTACGATGATGTAGAGGAATATTACTTGGTCACATTCCAAAGTATATGCAATGGCATGAAAATAGATGCAAATGAATTTTTAGCATAAAATACTATATCAGCTGTAAATATATTCCTAAGTAAAATCATAGAAAGAAAACAAAAATAGAACTCATTGTTCAAAGTATTATTTCTATATTATGAAGTTATGAGTAATATATCTATATATGTATATATATATGTGTGTGTGTGTGTATGTGTTTCTTTAGTTTTCACATGAGTCTGTAATACTTTTTAAATGAGACAAGTAATTAATATTTTTTAAAAAGAATGAAATAACCCTGTAAGGAGAAACCCTCCTTTTCCTTCAGGGTAAATCTGCTGTAGGTCTGTTCTTTCTTTCTAGTAATGGCTGCTTTATTTTTCACAATACATGTCTCAAGATTGTAGTAGTAAATTAGCAACAGAAAAATAGGTCTCAAAACCATAAAAATAGCTGCCACGTACCCATAAGCTTTAATATAAATACGTACTTTAAAGCACTTTACAATTTTGAAAGAGTCTCCCATAAAGCCACCTCGAAAGTGTTATTTGTAATATCAACTCTGTGAAGGCAGAGTTTTGTCTTGTTCACCTTTATCATCTAGCATCTAAAACAGTGGAGATGGAGTACATATTTGCTGAATCAATAAATTAAGGTGTTTTGAACGGTAGTGGTAAGATGAGATTGTAGAGGACATAATCTCACATGATACTAACAATGGCCCTCTGAGGAGGATATAGGTTTTATTATTTCTAGTTTATAGGAAACAGAAGCAGACTGATTAGCACAAGATCATAGAGGTGGTAAATGGCAAACATCTATTTGAACCAATTCTCTAGATTAGGACTTAGTTCTTAGTGTGATTCTAACAACATTTCATGATTTTCTCATTGTCTCACTGTACCTAAAGGCCATGGCGTTACTTAATACATTAGCATTTATCAATATTTTGTTTTCTATTCAGCATAGAAAAAAACATATGGGTTCAGAACTTATTGTAACATGGCTCATGTTAATTTCTACACATTCTTCTCACGGCATTTACTGTATTAGTCCATTCTCATGCTGCTATGAAGAAATACCCAGGACTGGGTAATTTAAAAAGAAAAGAGGTTTAATTGTCCCACAGTTCCACATACCTGGGAGACCTCAGGAAACTTACAATCATGGCGGAAGGTACCGCTTCACAGGGTGGCAGGAAAGAGAATGAGTGCAAGCAGGGAAAATGTCAGATGCTTATAAAACCATCAGTTCTCATAAGACTCACTCACAATCACAGAACAGCATGGGGGAAACTGCCCCCATGATCCAATTACCTCCACCTGGCCCCACCCTTGACACATGGGGATTATGGGGATAAAAATTCAAGGTGAGATTTGGGTGGGGACACAGAGTCAAACCATATCATTGTCTATCTTCTTTCTTGTAAGGAGTTCTTATGCATTGAAAGCATTTCCTTGGTTAAATTCTAAGTTTTCTAGATAGAATATGGTGAACATGGCCCTTCGGATCCTATGATTCACAGCAACGTAAGAAGCCTGAATCCCTTCTAGAGTACTTTTTCTTAGGAAAGCCTTAGGACTTTCTCAACACTTTCAAACATACCTTAAACAAAACAATTTATTTCTATTTAAAAAAATATAAAGTTTACACATCTATTTTTTCTCATCTCCGTATCCCAGTTATTACATGTACTAGCCTCTATCAACTTAAAAACTGCCAAAGAAAGGATGAAAGTTTGAAAACCTAGGAAGTTAAAATGTACCCAGGGCACTGCAGTGAGATTCCACTGCAGTGATGTCCTGGTAGGAACAGAACAAGTCACCTTTCAGGCAGGTGCCCTTAACTTTCACATGTTCGCAATGGCTCATTCTCTGTTGGCATCCATTTCTGCTTTGCAGCCTCAATCCAGGCAGGGACAAGAGACATGTGGCCTGGGGTGTTATCTGATGTGTGGTGTTTGTATACTTCCTTCTCTTGATTTGACTCTGTTCAATGTGAACTAAAGTGCCCTACTGTTCACATCAGGGTAGGGATCCTATTGGCTATTAGAACCTGCTAGAGTAGCCATTGTATGACTTCAATAAAAAGCACTTGGCTTTAACTAATTATAGCCCTGCTCCAGGCTAATTTGTGACCCACATCTCATAGTAAATATTTCTCTCACTCTAACCAGGAAAGGCAACTAAACTGGGACAGTTTTACCCACAGAGTTTAATCAGATCTCTATTCTAAAGACAAGACAAAGTGTTAAGAAGTCTGGATAAATTTCATATACGTATTTTTGTAAATTTTCTTATTCATAAAATATTTATCTTTAAAGATAGACTGAAATAGGACAAGATTCTGATTGGATTTACGCTCCTTATTTTCCTTGAGAAATACTCTTTCATGTGTAGCAATGGGTTGACTATTTCCTATTCAAACATTCATTTATCCACTCTGCATACAACAAGTATGTCATGAGCACTTGTTATGTCCCAGGCACAGAATATACAGATGCAAAATAAAGATAGGGTCTCTACTATCATAGAAAGGGAAAACATACACTAAATAATTAGAGACAAAATTAATAGTTCCATTCTAGTTGTGGAAAAAAATCAATGAGAGGCACAATGAGACTGTCTGTGCATGGAATCTGCTTATCTGAGAGCTCTTGGAGGGCTTCCCTGAAAAAATGAAGCTGAGGCTAAGATTTTAAGGATGACTAGGTGTTGAGTAGGTAAATTGGGGTAGTAGGAGAAGGAACACTCAGGCCAAGAGGAAATAATGTGAAAAAACTAAGATGGAAAGAAGCAAAAACAAATTCAAAGAACTTTCATAAGGAAAATGGGTGAGACATATTATCGCCATGTTATGGATTCGTTTATTTTCACTAAAACTTTACTAATCAGCTTTTATACACAAGGCTCTGGGCTATGGACTGGAGGTACAACAGAGAGTAGAAACAGCTTGTGTTTTGGTGGCAATTATAATGCTAGAGATAGGTGCTCTAACAAGAGCAGGAAAGATGAATAGCTTCTAACTCAGACTGAGAGATCAGCAAACTAGAAGTGCTGTCAAAGTTGGTACCTGAAGAATGGGAGGCACTAATGAGACAAACATAGCAGTGGAAGTGTGGGGTTGATGAAATCAAGAGTGAATTTGAAGGCCAGAGACTAGAGAGAAAGAGAGAGACAGAAACAGAAAAGATGTATTTGGGGAACTAAAATAAGCACAAGTATGAAGATGGAAGTAAAGAGAGGCAATGTGAATGTTTCAGTTTCTTCGTCTATTACATAAGGGAGTTGGACCACATTCTTTCTAGATCATAGGTTATGATACTATTTTAAACCCCTCATCTATACAAGGTAAAGATTCAGAGGTTGTTAATCAGTTTTTGAGGGCACGGAGTTAAACAGTGACAAAGCACATTTAGTCTGGCAGTTGAACGTACATAAAAGACAAAAAACTGCTTTTGATTGGAAATAATATTACCTGATTTTTTTTTCACAAAAATTTGAACATTTTGTTATAAGAAACCAAACTGACCTTATTGCAAATACAAATTTTTCCCTCCTTCCACTACTTTTTACCGAAGATGCCTTATTTTTCTCTGTAGATTGAGTCCATAATGGTCTCAAGGTCTGCAGGGTGTCCAGGCAGTGCCATGATGACTTACCACTTGTGTCAGAAGGATAAGTTGATTGACATTGTGCAGATTTGATAAGCAAGTGGTTGATGTCCTGGTATTCAACAAGTTGTCAATTAATGAATAAATCACAAATGTCAGGTTCAGGTAACAGAGAAAGTGCGCTCTTGCCTTTACCAAGAAGAATGTGGTGACAGATTATTAATACCAAAGTGTTCTTTGAAATGGACAACCTTACATTAGCAGATACAATAGTGTCCAATGTTAAGAATAATTTTAAGTTTTGTGAAACTTTTATATAAAAACCTGATTAGTATGTCATCCACTCAGACTTATGTATCAAATAGGAACATGTTAGCTAAAATAGGAAAATTGCTACTCAGACATTCACTCTACTGGAGATCTAGAAGATAGCAAATTCTTGAGGGTTTTCCAGGAAGGGACATGAGGAAACAAAGACAAGGAAAACCAGAGTTAGGTCTCAGTTGGAATACTACCTTGTTATCTGAAGATACCATCCTAATGTACAGCTGTGACCGAAAATGTGGACCAAAAACTGGAAATTATCAAATTTTCAGAGATTGAATATTTTTTCAGAAATTACACAGAATATCTCCTTTGACCTGAAGGATATCTTTCACTTGGAAATTCTGGTCATTACACCTCTCATAGGGTGAAAGGAAGATATTTGAGAGAATAAACAAAACTAGAGAGAGTGAAAGGTTAAACTTCTTTAGTATTTTGGGGCAAACTTAGGAAGGCATGAATGGAATATATACAGTTATGGGCAACAATTTAGCCTGGGTTTAGAAGCTGCTGGCCCAATTGCATAGGGTGTACCCTTAAAGTTTGGGTAAAGGAAGATTAGGACAATTACTGTTGAACAAAAATACTACTAGTATGTAATGGACTTTGGAACCCACCTGAAGAGGTCATGAAGATAGTACATAGAAATGAAAAAGTTTCCAGCTCTACTAAGTATGAGGTGAAAAACACACAATATTTCTGGTTGGCATCATATATCTTCTGTCATCATAAGTTTTATGGTCCTCTTGGACACAGGCTGTATGCTCCAGTGAACAATGACCTAATCTCTGCTGGTCATTGTTTATGTCCCAGTGACCCTATGTTCCTTAGCACATTTATTGACCGCTCAATCAATAAGTCTTGATGATTATTAAGGATTTAAATTATACAGGGTAATGAATTCTTGTTCTTGGTCTATTATCATATTAATGATAATTGCTAACCTTTATTGAGCACATGCTATTATATCATGTTCTGTTCTCAGTGGGTTTTATGCAACACGTTTAATTTGTATATAAACCCTATGGTTACTATCACATGCTATGGTACTATTTATATGCCTATTTAAAGATGAGTAATCTAAGAAACAAATACATTAATTAACCTTCTCTGAGTCTCACAGTAACTTAATGATGTGGCCAGGATTTAAACTTCAGGAGTCTGACTCCAGAACCTGTACTTAACCAGTAAGTGTCTACCCCTACTGTGGACCAAATGGGAGAAATGGCTCAGAAATATTTAGCAACATCCCCTCACTGGCTAGCCCAGTGATTCTGGCCATTTTTTGTCTTCGGAGCCAAATTAGATGTGTTCTATTCTATATTGCATACTCCTGTTAGGAAAAGAGAAGTGGAAAGCTGATTGAATGGAAAAGAATGGAGTCTTTTGATTTAAATCCTCAATGTTTTACTTTCCTAGAGCCCATGTTGACACATTCCATTTGTTTTACCCCAAACTAAGAGTTCCTGTAGGCAAGGTTCAGATAGAGTACATGTGGTTTATAGCTGTTCCTTCTTATACAGGTAGTTGGCCAAATATATAATAAGCAGAGGGCTGACCTGGAGTGGAAGCACTTTGGAATTATTTACTCAGAAAATATGCTACTAAAGAGTCCCATATACAGGGAATGGGGGAAATGAGGTGCCAAGCAGGGCTCTTATATCTTTCCATTGAGCAGTGGCCTGGGTAATTTACTAAGGGATGTCTGCTGTATTTCTATTTTCTAAGCAGGACCCAAGTCAATATCTTGCATATCAAACAAAGGCAACCAGTAAGGTAAGAGGCATTAATGGAATTCACACAGAAGCTGGCTGTGTTCCTCCTCCTCAATCTCATGGGCACTCTCTTGGCAAGAGCAGACAGACAGACACACACACACATAGTTTTTTCTCAAATTATCAAGAGAACTACCAAGAGCAAGCAACTTCTATATCAATCTGATTTTCTCATTCCTGGTCAATTATAAGAAATGTGGCTATTTCTTCCCTGCAATTTAATAACTTGACTTTTTTTCTTTTCTTTTTTTAATTACAGCAGAATCTAAGAAGAAGAAAAAGGAAGGCAAGAAACAGGAGAAGATGCTGGATTAAAAGATGTTACCTGTGGAAAATAAAAAGGACATCAGCACACAGGATCAGTTAACTATTGCATTTATATCTACCGTAGGCTTTTTATTCAAAAATTATCTACAGCTAAGTATACAATAAGCAAAAACAAAAAGAAAAGGAAATTTTTGTAGTAGTGTTTTTTAAATGTATACTATAGTACCACTAGGGGCTTATAATAAAGGACTGTAATCTTATTTAGGAAGTTGACTTATAGTACATGATAAATGATAGACAATTGAGGTAAGTTTTTTGAAGTTATGTGACATTTTACATTAAATTTTTTTTTTTACATTTTTTGGCAGCAATTTAAATGTTGTGACCATGTAAACTACTTCTCCTGTTAGGTATTTTTCTTTTCACCTAGACTTTTTTCCGAATTGAGAAAAATGTATACTAAACAAAATAGCAATAAAACATAATCACTCTATTGGAAGAAAATATCTTGTTTTCTGCCAATAAATTTTTTTTAATGTAGTCAGCAAAATGGGGGTGGGGAGGCAGAGCATGCCCTAGTTCAATGTTGACTTTTTTTTTTAAGAAAAGCATTAAAACATAAAATTCTTTCACTTTGGCAGAAGCATTTGTTTTCTTGATGAAATTATTTTTCCATCTGAGGAAAAAAAGACTAGGAAAATAAATCAAGGTGATGCTGAAAAAATGTTGCTGTTGTGTTGAATAATTTGACTTCGTAACCCTACTCCTTTAGTCATTTATACTCCACCCAGTCAACTTACTAGCATTGAGAAATCGTCGTACAAACTAGCTAAGTCACTCTTGGGCACAAATGTCACACAGTTTTTGTTTGTACTTTCTATCAGTAATTAACAGGTTAAATTGGTATTACTGGATTCAACAAAAGTTTCACAGTAGTCTAGGATTTGGTGGAGCAGGAAAATGCTCTTATAGTGGGTAAGTTTATGCTAGCACTAGTCCAAATCAGCATCCTAGTAATAACCTGGAAAATGATAATTTGGGTTTAGTTTCCATAAACCAAAAGTTTTCACTTTGTTATATGCCATGAATGTCAAAGGCTATCTGTTCAACTCTTTATCTGTTGTCCTCTAAGTACAATTTTTGAGTAAACAAGCCTGTTCTCCTATTATTCAGTGAATAATAGAAAATTCTCTGGGATTATCTTTAAAGTATTTCTCGACATACTCTTTCATTCTAAAGTGATAAAACTCAATAAACAAACACCTATCTACCAAGATAATTGCTAGGTCCATTTTGGGAAATGCTTATTTCGGCCTACCCTGGGCTAACTATAAAATACATAATTACATGCTGGTCTAATGGTGCAGCCAAAGGTCCTGGCAGCTAAGCTACTTTTGCCATCTAGTCTAAGATTCTACTTGAGCTAGGAACATTGAGCAGATCCATTTCTCCGCTCTACATCAAAGACACCTGTCAGTGGGGAATAGAAAAAAAGGATGAACTTCCAGGCATTTTATGGACTGGTGCTTAATAAAAAGAGTACCTTGTAAAGTGCAAATGACAGAAACATGAATAGCAAATGTAGTCCTTTTACAAGCTGACCTTAATTGGAAAAAGTACTATGGGGATGGATGGAAGAGAAGAAAGAAAGGTAGAGCCTTGAGTGGATATTTTGACAGCAAAGTCCCAATAGGGTAGGATGATGGAAGAGCCTGTTGCAAATGTTGATAGCCTCTCAGCTAACATTGCTCCTCTAACACATTTAGCCAAAAACAGCAGCCCATGAATCAGTAATGAGTTAAGGTGAAGTAGAACTAAATCTCTCAAGGGAAAAACAATCCTGTAAATCCTGTAAATGACTATGGCATACTCCTTTATTCACAGGGCATGACAGGAAGCCAAAAGTGAAAGGTTTCTCTGCTGTGTCAACTATGATACTTAGCAAGCCCTAGAATAACTCCCTGATTCTACCCTAAAGCAAAGATTGGTATGCTAAGCTCCCTTATATAGAGTGTGAAACTCAACATCCCTTAAGTCTCAAGAATTATTCTACCCCAACCTCAGCTTTAAACATCTTGTTAAGTTGCACTGAAGTGTTGAAACATAAATGCAAAAAGACAAGCTCTCCAAATCTCTGATTCTCACAAATAGGAAAAAATAGACCGACATCAGGCACTTCACAGTGTTCCCAAGCAAGCTCTCTGTTCTGGGCTTTATAAACTTCACCCTAAAGTTCATTAAGCCTTGAGGAAGGGAAGGAAAACATAAAGATATCACCTGTGTTCCTTTAAATGGCCTTAAGGGGAAGACAAACTTTCCGTTCAAGAATTGAGAGGGTAAAAAGCAACTTTACCAAGACTCAGGCAAAAACAAACCTTCCCTGATGAG
The DNA here is from genome assembly GCA_963573385.1 of Cacajao melanocephalus. Lineage (NCBI taxonomy): Eukaryota > Metazoa > Chordata > Mammalia > Primates > Pitheciidae > Cacajao > Cacajao melanocephalus. The sequence goes on along the minus strand of CAUYLG010055154.1, from coordinate 4,351 downwards.
AAAGTGTCCTTATTCAGCTAAGAGTTGATATCCCTCACACTTGTTCTCTGATAGACTTTCTAATTTATCTAGAATATATGAATGCTGTCACATTCTCCTATATATGAGTTGTGAAGAAGAGGATCTTGGATAGACATTTTGGCTTCATATATTCCTGGAATGACATATTAACATCTTGTTGATTTAGTAGAAGTGTAACGCAACCAGAGTTTAGTACTCTGAATATTTTTAAGAGAAGTTCTCCTAAATTAGGTGGATGGGAAGATGTAGATATGAAAAAAATTGAATAATTGTACTTGACTGAGTAATCTTATTGAAAAAGAAAAGGCTATAGTTCTTTTCTATTGAGGAGACAGCTATTTCTTTGAAAATAAGAGATACAGATCTTTTTTTCCATAATATCTATTGGCTCCATAATTCTGAAAGTCTTAAATTAATTATAATTTCCTTTATTGAAGAACAGAGGTAAATAGGCTATAGAAAACACTGAAAGAGGAAATAGAAAATACTATCTTTTGCAAATTGAATTATTTTAAAATAGTTTTCAAACATAAAAAATTAGAACTTTACCTACATTGAGTCATGGGGTTTTCTAATAGAGTGAAGCAAATGGACTTTCTTTTCGTTGACATTCTCCAAAAATAATAAGGCAGATCAATATCCTTGGATATAGAATATCAAAGCATGCAAGCTACTTTTAAACAGCGATGAGACCCTTGGAATACATTAATATAAGAAGAAAAGGGCATAATGTTATTCCAAGCATCCATCAAGTAATGCCTGCTTCAAACTTTGCAGACTCTAATTCAACCAGAAACAAAAGATATGGAGCATTTTTACTCAGAGGAAAGCGTGTCTTACTCTTAGAAACCCATCCTCTGTCGTTTCTGTTCTTCCCAATCCTTTGTTCTTCTAAGCAGAGAAACAAAAGGATAGTAGAAAAGCTTCATCCTGTTGGGGTCACAGGTAAAATAGTGTAATTCATAAGGATTTCAGTACAAATGAGAAAAGCAGACCCACTTTTAAAACTATTATTATTTATAAAGACAAAGAATAATTAGCTCCCAATATTTAATTTTTGTAAAGTGATTTTTTTTTTCAAAAGAACAAAACTGTAACAGGCAGAACATTGATTTATTTCTTACACATTTAAATATTACAATGATTGTACTAAGTTACTCATAGGGTTGGCTAAAGAGGTTTATATGTAGATTATCACTACATATTTTCTTTTGTTCTTTGAAAATGTGCATGGAAACTATATCATATCTTATTAGAGATGAAAACATGAACAATCTGACCATTCTATCCCTTAACTCCTGAAATGACTTAGAGAACATATAGAGATTGTATCCACACATTCAACTTGCTCTTAGTGGAGATACAGATATTACATAAAATAAATAATCACAGAGAATATTTTTTCCCTCTTTTGATTGATTGTCAGATCCATCGAACACAGGGCAAAGCTTCAAGTATCTTTGTTGATGAGACTCTTGGATAATTACATGAATGCATCCCTTACTGTGAATAATCAACAGATTGAAATAGTTGCAATGAATGACATGAATTTTAGACTTCTAAGTCCTAAAAGTTGCATGCTTTTAAAATAATCATTTTTGCCTGATGATCTTGCTGTTAAAAAAAAAAGGTACCACGCTCTTTTATAAAGAACATGATAAATGTAAATTAAGCTGCTCTTGAAGACTTATTCCTGTCACCATGAAAATTAGGTGATTATTTTTTGTTATCCTGGCAGCTGTAGTTGCAAATATTTTCTAATGTGTTGCTCATGGATCATAGGATTGAATGAATACTGCACCAAGATATAACCCTGAGCTCAGTTTGAGGGAGAACAAAACTAGCAACAAGACTCTTCAGAACTAATGGACTTTCTTTTAAATTTTGTCACTTAATAAAGATAGAATAAAGTATATACTATTCTCTGAGCTATTGGATAATATTATGTGGTGACCTTTATAAAGAAATATACAATTAAATTTTAGGATTAAGCAAACAGTTTTTTTCCTTGCCTTTTAGAAAAAATCATCTTAGCTGTCCTTATCCTTGGACTTGTCAAATACATTCAGGCATTATCTATTACTTCTATGTCAGTAACCTCTGGTATTATGAGCAATCTTTACCTTTTTCAATCTACTTTTTACCTCACTTGTATTTCATGTGTGGATATGAAGGAGCACTACTAAGCATTGACCATGTTGAAAACATATAGAAATTATTATTAGTCATCATAATAAAACTTCTCTAACAGAAAAATGTACCATCATTGTTTGTAAATTAACATTTTTGTTTTAATGCCATGCTATTGAAACATGAACGTTTTTTAATACCATAGAGCTAGAAAGTCCATATATAACTTACAAAATGGGGCAACTTACTTACAAAAACTCATTTGTAATAATACACCCTATTTTGAAAAATAGTTTTTATAAGGCTAGATCCATTGTAATATTATAACATTAAAAAGTAAGATAAAGGTAAAAATAGTAAAATGGCCTCACTAATCCTTCTGTTTATTAATTATTTTAATGATATAATCAACATATTCAGTTGAATTACAATTATCTTAATGTGATGTTAGGCACTCTGCGGGGGGTGGGGGGACAAATAAAATTTAGAATTCCTAGGTCTCAAACTCATTTATTTGTAGATTCTGAATATACAAAGATTTTTTTAATTAAAAAAAAAGAGTTTGTAATGTAAAATAATAGAAATATAAGGTTAGTAATGATAAAGATTGGGCAAGACCTAAGAATTTCAAAGAAATCACTGGGCTGAAGTAGTTGAGAAAATTCATAAACAATTGAGGGTTGATATTTCCTTTGAAGGATGGACTAGAATTGATGGATGAAAAAAGGGGCATTTTAAGAGTAAAGTTATGAAAACGATGCAGTTATAAACATTAGCAGTATACATATATTTAGTATAGCTAAGAAATTTACTTAAAGTTTAAGGTAGTGTTTTTATTATATTTTCTACTGTCATGTAAAATTGAATTTGGCATTGTCAGGCAGCATTCCTACAACATACACACGCACACACACGCACACACACACAATTTATTAATGAAATACAAGTTTCAGAAAATAATATTTATCAATACTATGCACTATGTACACTGACATTTTTTCTGTCTTGTATTTCATTTTCTTAAAGTTGTTTACAATCCATTAAATTTAATTTATGATCGACATATGTATCAAAATCTATACTTGAGTTGTTTTTTTTAGACACTTGACTTTTAGCCAGACTTTATCTCCTATGCAACAATTGGTGTAGATACTGATTTCCGGACACCTTTCCTTTAGGGAAAGAAATATACTGGTGCAACCTGTGCCCACTGGAAGGACTTTTCTTTTCCACTGCCTTACAGAATCATCCCTAGTGAAGCAAGAACCTAGAGTTAATCTTTCCTTGTTCATTGGGCAAAAGGAATCCCAAAGGGGCCACAGAGAACAGCAGTCCAGCAGAAATTGATCATTCCTCTTATTAAGCTGTCTAAGGCTGCTCGTGGCCAGATATAAATACATTATGTATTTATTTATTCTAGTGGATGGGTGTTGCTAGACACCTAAATATGGCCAGAGGGCTCATCATTTACTAAAATCATGCTGGCCAAGTCGGATCACATGGTTATCTAATGTCCTGTGGATAGTAATTCAGTGTCCAGGCTTAAAAGCAGTCGGGAGATGTTCATCAAAAAGAGAATAGTTGTTAGAGAGAGATGTTGTTAAATGCCTTCCATCTGCCCATACAGGTCCACTCTGCACATACAGGTCCACTCTGCACCATCTACATTCTGCTCCATGTCCCCTGACCCAGGTGAATTTCATCAAGGGGCTCCCTTGTCCTCTACTTCCAGCTGGGTCTAGCAAATGAGTATCACAAGGGAACAGAAGAAAAGAGGGAAAAGAGCTAGTGGTGTCAGGGTATTTATTCCTCCAATGCCCTCTGTGTCGGGTTCCATAGCTGTATCTCTTAAGTGCTTGGTAACTATCAAGAAGAGACTCCTCTTTCTCCTCTCCTCTCCTCTCGTCTCCCCTCCTCTCCCCTCCCCTCCCCTCCTCTCCTCTCCCCTCCCCTCCCCTCCCATCTTCCTCTCCTCTCCCCTCCCCTCTTCTTCTCCCCTCCCCTCTTCTTCTCCCCTCCCCTTCCCTCTTCCTTTCCCTTCCCTTCCCTTCCCCTCCCCTCTTCTCTTCCTCTCTTCTTCCTCTCCTCTCCTCTCCCCTCCCCTCCTTTCCCCTTCCCTCCCCTCCCATCTTCCTCTCCTCTCCCCTCCCATCTTCTTCTCCCCTCCCATCTTCTTCTCCCCTCCCCTTCCCTCTTCCTT
>CAUYLG010055153.1:0-39414 GCA_963573385.1 Cacajao melanocephalus | reverse complement strand
CCCCCCCCCCCCCGGCCCGCCCGCGGCGGCCCCCCCGGGGGCCCGGCCGCCGCGGTGCTGTGAGCGGGGGTCAGGCAAACGGGGGTGAGGCCGGTCTCGGTGCTGTGAGAGGGTGTCAGGAAAACGGGGGTGAGGCCGGTCTCGGTGCTGTGATAGGGTGTCAGGAAAACGGGGGTGAGGCCGGTCTCGGTGCTGTGATAGGGTGTCAGGGAAACGGGGGTGAGGCCGGTCTCGGCACAGCCTGGTGTTGGGAGAGCTGGCGTGGCCGTTCTTATGGACAGTAGTTTGAGGTAGTTAGATGTCTCAGGATCCGTCTTAGGTTTTGACAACTTGGCCGTATTGCTGTGGTCTCTCCAGGCAAACACCCACCCATGTCTTGAAGAATGCTGTCATAATAAAAGCGGGGGGAGGTGAGCGGGGCGGGAACGGGTGAGAACACCCTTCGTGTCTGCCGAGGCGGAGCCCTTTGGAGCATCAGTGCAGGGCCCCGAAGTGGTCATCAGTTTAAGATGGAAAGTGGCCGTGTTGAGGCCTGAGGCCTTGGAGATCAGGTCCTCTTTAAAAAGGCAGCCTCCCTCCCCCAGGCCACACGGGGAGCCCTCCTGGGTCCTGGGGGAAGCAGGTGGCTGTGCTGAGAGCCTTCAGAGCAGGAGCTCAAGCCTAACAAAACCTTCTCACTATCGGAATCTGTAGACCTTGGTGAGCTGAGGACAGACACCAGGGGCTCTGGAATTCAGGCTCCGACCTGCATCTCAGCACCACGTCCCAGAATCTGGCTCCGAGAACTCAGAGTGGGTAAGGCCCCAGGTGGCCGCACGCCGCATGTCCTAGCAGGCCTTTCAAAGAGCAGAGCCGTGCCATGGGGCAGGAATGGCCAGGTGGGAGCAGCTGCCTAGCTTGGTGAAGGCCACAGCAGTGGGAAGTCCAAGCACTCTTAGACTCATCCTGGGTCTGAACAGTGCAGGGAGGGTTGGGAAGCTCGTGGTTCCTGCTGCTGTCCCAGCAGGCCCCCGTCAGCCCTTTGCAGATGTTTTAGGATTGTAGGGTCGTAAGAGAGGATTCAGGAAATGGCCTGTACTAAAGCAAGCAGTGTCTGCCTGGAGGGGGAAGGCAGGCTTTGGAGGGCCCAGACCCAGCTGGGAGATCCCCTTGTGAGAGCCGGGCCTGCATGGCAGCGGAGCCGGCAGCATGTTCCCCACAGGCGGCAAGGCTCTGACACCAGGCCAGTGATGCCAGTAGCCCTGCCTCGGAGGTACCAGCTGGCTCTACTTCCAGGGGAGTCAGTCACTCCCGAGTTCTTTCTGGGCCAAACCCAACAAGTGGGTAACATCAGAGACAGCGCCAAGTCTGTCCTGTCCAAGCCTGGACCATAGCGTGCGTGGTCCCTGGGAGGGGACGCTGGGTGCTTGGCTGGGGCTGGAGTGTTGGGACTGCGGCCAGAGGCCGGGGCACAGGGTGCTATGTCTGCGTTGCGTGACACAGTAGCACCTTGGCAACCCCACCTTTGGCCGCCCTGAGTGGCTGAGGAGGACGGCTGGCCCCAGAGCAGTGTGGTGACTGATGGCCGAGGTGGCCTCTGCCCTGCTGGTCGCAAGTTGTGAATTGGGACGTTTAGAGCTGCTTGGCCCCAGCTTTGTTCATGGCCTGACCCCAGGGCAAGGGGTACCTTCTGGCTTATGCGCCTGCCTCGTGCTCGAGGTGAGGAAGGGCCCAGATGGCAGCGTGATCATCCGGGAGGTGAGCATCATCCCTGGGGGATGGGGAGGCCACGTCCTCTCAGGACGGCACCATGGCTGTGCTGCCTCCAGCCAAGGTTGGCCTCCTCCTGGGAGGAGCGCCTGCTGTAGACGGACACAGACCTGGAGACGCCAAGGGGAGTTGACAAGTAGCTGCTGAGGGCACTGGCCAGCTCGGGGCCGCGGGGGCAGGCAGCCTGACGGCCCCCCACCCTCACCCTGTCGGCCCACCCAGGGCTCAGCCTGGCCTCTCAGAAATTCAGCCCCGGGGCGGCAGGCAGGGTTGTCAGCATGGCCAGGAGGCAGCACAGCTTGTCGGGACAGGACGGGGAGGGAAGGGAGGCTCAGGGCCTGGAGCGGGGCCCCCTTCCGGCTGGGGCCCAGTGTGCCAAGGCACTCGGGCCACTCCAACCCTGTTCCCTACGTCCGGCACGCTTGTCTGGTTCCTTCATGTCACGTGATGATTTTTAAATCATTTTTAAAATTCCCTTTCATACATAGATACCATGGAATACTCTGCAGCCATGAAAGGAATGAGATCACGTCCTCTGCAGGACATGGATGGAGCTGGAGGCCCTTATCCTCAGCAGACTAACGCAGGAACAGAAAACCAAACACCGCATGCTCTCACTTGTAAGTGGGAGCTGAATGACGGGAGCACTCGGGCACAAGGGGGAACGCCACACACTGGGGCCTGTTGGGGAGGGTAGGGAAGGGAGAGCGTCAGGAAGAAGAGCTAAGGGATGCTGGGCTTCACACCTGGGTCGTGGGGTGATCTGTGCAGCAAACCATGATGGCACGTTTACCTGTGCACCAAACCTGCACACCCTGCACCTGTACCCCAGAACTTAAAAGTTGAAGGGAAAAAATTACCTTTCTAAAGAAGAGAAACCACCTACTACGTGCAAGAGCCTCATAAAGTGAACAGTGTGCCACAGAAAGGAATAGAATATTTACACTGCCGCCGGGAAGGCCACAGTGATTGCTCACTACTGAGAAACTGATCGCAAACTCACAGGTGTTGGCATACTTTATTAGATACCCACATCTCACATTTTATAAATTATTGATGTCTTCGGGTAAAAATAAGTTTTCTTTAGAAAAGTATGACTTCACAGCTAATCATCAAAAGCTGGTAGAATGACCTGATTTTAAACTTCTCTTTAAAAAAATTCACAACTAAAGTGTAGTGACGTCAAGTATTTACAACACTAAGAAGGAAAGCAGTGACAGTTGGTCCAGCGTCAACTCCACAAAGGGGAATCGTCGTCAGCCTGGAGACAGGGAACGTGGGCTGGACGCTCTTACCCCTGTGCCAGCAGGCGGGCCCTGCAGCTCTCGCGGAGTTTGGCGACAGTGGCCATGGATAAGCTTCCGGGTTCTGAAAATATTTTCTGGAATGCAAACAATTATTAGTTTAAAAACAAACCCAACAACACATTTCTACCTCAGCTCTCCCAGACTGCGGCAGACGGACGGGTGGGGCCCTCGTGTCAGGCAGCCCACATCTGAGGGGTTCTGGGGTGACCCCCAGATTGTCACCATTTCACTCCTGCCCTTGGGCCTAGGACCGCAGCTCTGCTGCTCAAAAATGTTAAATGAATCAAACAGTTGAAGCATTTAACATTTTTTTGTGTTTTTTTTTGCGATGGAGTCTTGATTTGTTGCCCAGGCTGGAGTGCAGTGGCGCGATCTCAGCTCACCGCAATCTCTGTCTCCTGGGTTCAAGCAATTCTCCTACCTCAGCCTCCTGAGTAGCTAGGACTACAGGCGCCCGCCACCACGCCCAGCTAATTTTTGCATTTTTAGTAGAGACGTGATTTCACCATGTTGGCCAGGCTGGTCTTGAACTCCTGACCTCAGGTGATCCACCCACCTCAACCTGCCATAGTACTGGGATTACAGGCGTGAGCCACCATGCCTGGTCCCTTTGGACCTTTTTTTTTGGTTTTAGTTTTTTGGAGACAGAGTTTCACTCTTGTTGCCCAGGCTGGAGTGCAGTCATGCGATCTCGGCCCACTGCAACCTCTGCCTCCTGGCTCAAGCGATTCTCCTGCCCCAGCCTCCCAAGTAGCTGTGATTGATTACAGGCATGCACCCAACTAATTCTGTATATTTTGTAGAGATGGGGTTTCTTCATGTTGATCAGGCTGGTCTCAAACTCCTGACGGCAGGTGATCCACCCAGTTCAGCCTCCCAAAGTGCTAGGCCACAGTGTCTGGACCCCTTCAGATGTTTTTAATGGAAGAACAGTACCATGATGAAAAAACCCGTCCACACTTGGTACAGGCCCCGTGCAAAATAGCCAGTTCTCCCTGCAGAACCAGTTAAGGGGAAGGCTGCTCACTGTGGTGCAGGCTCGGGGTCGCCTCCCTCCACCTGAGCTGAGGCTGGACCTGCAGGACCAGGCTGCCCGTCCTCGAGGAGGCTGGGGTATCTGAAAACTCCTTAACATGGGCAGCACTTGCTTGTGTTGAACAGTGTGCACTCTTGGATACCACCACGCGGTGAGAAAGATGGCGCTCTCCCTGGGGAAGACCGTAGCAGTGGGGCAGCGAGGGCGCCAGCCGGGGGCCAGGCACCTCCAGCACTGGCAGGGCGCGGTCCCATAGCCACAACCACGCAATGCCTTCTGGACAAAGCGCACTCATCCAGAGGCTGTGGCAGAATCAAATTATGCTTCGTGCCCCTGATTCTCCTGTTCAAGGCCAGAACCTTGGGAAATAAGTGGCCTGAGGGGCAGAGGCAAAGTGAGGGCAGAGGATGTCGGACCCACATCTGCCACCCAGGCCCTCCTGGAAGTGCCCCCTGCCCACCTGATTTAGGATCCTGTCAAGGCTGCTGGGCACAGGCTGGAGAAAGCTGGGGGGGGTGCTTCAGGCCAGCGCCCAGCACATGTGCTGACCCGGTGGGTGCAGATCAGGGCTGAGCAGGAGCCAGGCCAGGCGTCAGAGTCCCCCCTGGGCTCCTGACGCCCCCTATCCTTATGGAAAGCTGGTTTGTGTTGGTTCTATAACATCTAACTTGAATCCCCGAGGTCACACTACACCATTGCACACCGGCCTTCACTCATGAGTGCAGGGTGATGCTACACGGTTGCACACAAGCCTTCACTCACAAGCGCAGGGTCACGCTACACCGTCGCACACCAGCTTTCACTCACGAGCGCAGGGTGACGCTACATCACACACCAGCCTTCACGAGCACATGGTGATGCTACACCGTTGCACACCAGCCTTCCCTCACGATCGCAGGGTGACTCTACACTGTCGGACACCAGCCTTCACGCATGAGCGCAGGGTCACACTACACCGTCGCACACCAGCCTTCACTCATGAGCCCAGGGTGACGCTACACCGTCACACACCAGCCTTCACTCATGAGCGCAGGGTGACGCTACACCATCGCACACCAGCCTTCACTCACGAGCACAGGGTGACTACATCGTCGCACACCAGCCTTCACTCACGAGCGCAGGGTGACACTACACCGTCACGAGCGCAGGGTGACGCTATACCGTCACACACCAGCCTTCACTCACGAGCGCAGGGTGACGCTACACCGTCTCACACCAGCCTTCACTCACGAGTGCAGGGTGACTACACCATCGCACACCAGCCTTCACTCACAAGCACAGGGTGACGCTACACGGTCGCACACCAGCCTTCACTCATGAGCGCAGGGTGATGCTGCACGGTCGCACACCAGCCTTCACTCACGAGCGCAGGGTGACGCTATACTGTCGCACACCAGCCTTGACTCACGAGCGTAGGGTGATGCTACACCATCGCACACCAGCCTTCACTCACAAGCGCAGGATTACGTTACACCGTCGCACACCAGCCTTCACTCACGAGCACAGGATTACATTACACCGTCGCACACCAGCCTTCACTCACGAGCGCAGGGTGACGCTACACTGTCACAAACCAGCCTTCACTCACGAGCGCAGCCTGTTTTCACCAACACTGTCCTTAGGTCTTGTGGGAAGAAAACAGATCTGAGCCTCTAAAATCACTCAGCCAGGAAACGCCATTCAGATTGTGTCACAAAATCAGCATATTAACAAAAATTACAATCAAGAAAATAGGCGAGAATCAAATGTGTTTCTAAGAATCAGAGGCTATGGAATGACAGATTATGGGGGCCCCTTGTGAAACACGAACGCACAGCAGTCCAAACCCACGCCGGGGTGGAGGCGGGGGCTGCAGCAGCTCCACGGAGAGACCCCGTCCCCCAATGTACCAGCGACTCTGGGTGAGATTTTACATTCATCTGAAGGTTGTGCTGGGTGTGGTGGCTCACGCCGGCAATGCCAGCACTTTAGGAGGCCAAGGTGGGAGGACCATTTGAGCTCAGGAGTTTGAGACCAGCCTGGGCAACATAGGGAAACTCCATCTCTACAAAAAATTTTAAAATTGGCCAGGCATGGTGACAGATGCCTGTGGTCCCCACTGCTTAGGAGAATGTCTTGAGCCCAGGAGGTGGTAGCTGCGGTGAGCTGAGATTGCACCGTTGCACTCCATAAGGCACAGATGGAGACCCCCTTCTCCAGAAAGAGCTGTGGCTGTCAATCTTGCTGGAAAGAAGCCATCCACAGAGCGACAGGCACATGCTCGTCTGCCCCAGGGCAGCCTGGGCTGCTTTTCCCCGTGCACTTCACGGCTCTTTATGTTACTTATTTAGTGATATAACTCAGAAGGCTGTGACGGAAGACACCTTACAGCCTGTGGCCTCAAACAGATCTGAGGGGCTCAGAGTCCTGTTTACCGTTTAGTCTCAAAGCTGCTGCACTTCACCTTTGGACAGAGCTCATTCTAAGAAAATAACCCATCTCCGGCACACCCTGGGCACCACCAAGCCAGCCAGCAAACAGGGTTCCTGGAGCGACCCCTTCCAAGGAGGCCTGGGCCTCGGCTCCCTCTCAGGAAGCTGATGCTCCATTAGGCTGTGAAACCTTCTCACCCTGTGGCCACCAGCCTGACCTCCAAGGATGGGGAGCTCTCCCCTTCCAGAGCGGGCACGCATGTGCGGTGAAGCGCTCGTTTCACCTGACAAGCCCTCGAGTGAGTCATAGCTAACTGCTGTGTCCTCTGCCAAGGGCTTGTGTCTGACATCGCTCATTTGTCACCACGGTTTTGTTTTGTTTTGTTTTTTTGAGACTGAGTCTCACTCTGTTGCCCAGGCTGGAGGGTAGTGGTGCGCTCTCGGCTCACTGCAACCTCCCGCTCCGTGATTCTGCTTCAGTCTACCAAGTAGCTGGGACTATAGGTGTGAGCCACCACACCCAGCCAATTTTTGTATTTCTTAGTACAGATGGGGTTTTGCCATGTTGGCCAGGCTGGTCTTGAACTCCTGGCCACAGGTGATCTTTTCGCCCTCAGCCTCCCAAAGTGCTGGGATTACAGGTGTGAGCTATTGCACCTGGCCACCACTCTCTTCTCTTTGATGAGGCCCTGGCTGCTGAAATACCCCCCACGCCCCCCACGCTGCCTCCAGAGGGGCCCCAAGCCTCCACTCCCTCTCAGGGGCTATGAGCAGCATCCTGGGCCTGAGTCTCTCGTTGCCTCTTGGCCTCCTCAGAAGGCCTGTTGGGTGCGGCTCCCATGTCACCCTCCTCAGGGCCTGAGTCTCTACCGCCCACGCCAGGTCCAGGACCCAGTGGGGAAGCCGGGCCTCGGGAAGCCGCCCTTCCAGCAGCACAGACAACAGAGGAGGACGCCTGTAGGACCAGGAACAGCGTCTGCAGGGAGAGGAAAGCCCTGGGAGGCCAGGCACTCAGGACAGAGCCGGAGGCTCGCTGACACTTGTGCCCCTCCTGTGCACCCTCCACGTGGTCAGAGCAGCCCTGGGCTACAGCTGAGGCGGGGCCCCCCAGAAGAGGGGACGGAGCCACGTGTGCCCCGTGAGCACCCGCAGACACTCACCTGCATGAACGTGTGACACTCCATCACGAAACTCCCTTTGGTAATCTGCTTAAACTTATCGCAAATGTCTGGAATGCTGGTGGCCTCCAAAATAAACTCCTGGTGTTGCTTAATTAAGGTCAGGGCCACCCGGAAGATAATCTTCGAGCCTTCGTTGAACAGACAGTCCCAGATCCGAAGCACTGTCTGCAGAGACACAGAGGCCCATGTCACTCCCTGGCGGCTTGCCTGCCCACCCTGGGCCCCGAGCGAGGCGCTCACCTCCACAGGCAGGACATCCACAAACAGGCAGATGAACCAGCGAGACACCACCAGTGTCCACAGCACGCCGAGCTGCTCCATCAGGGCCCCCACGGCTGGCAGCTTTGCCCGAACCAGCTCCCCCAGCACCTCCTGGTCGATCTTCAGGCCCAGCATGGCCGGGGTGTAGTAATCTGCCAGGCAGGGGGAGAAACGACCCTGAGACACTCTCCTCACCTCCACAAGCCCCACTCCCCTTGCAGCCAAAGAAAACAGGGCCACCCCAGGAGGACCCCTCGCAGGAGGGAAGGAGAAAGTGGGAGAGAAGAGTCCGGCTGAAGCCTGCAGACACAGGGCTCGTGGGGAGCGACCCCCACAGCCAGGTCTTTTAGGACATCCCTGGGGCTGGAGGGCTGGGCTGGAGGCCGCCTGGCTGGGCGTCAGTTAAAATCTGCAGGTCGAGGGCCAAGTGCAGCGGCTCAGCCCTGTAATCCCAGCACTGTGGGAGGCTGAGGCAGGCAGATCACCTCAAGTCAGGAGTTCAAGACCAGTCTGGCTGATAATGGAGAAACCCCGTCTCTACTAAAACTACAAAAATTAGCTGGGTATGGTAGCACACGCCTGTTATCCCAGCTATTCGGGAGGCTGAGGCAGGAGGACTGTTTGAACCCAGGAGGTGGAGGCTACAGTGAGCCGAGATCACGACACTGCACTCCAGCCTGGGAGACAGAGAGCAAGACTCTGTCTCAAAATAATAAATAAATAAATAAAAATCTGCAGGTGGCAAACAGGGTCCCAAGGAGATGCGGGCACCCCCATGGTCCTAGCAGAACTATTCACAACAGCCAAGAGATGGAGGCAACTCACGTGTCCATCGGCAGATGAATGGATAAGCAAAAGGTGAGTGGCCACATGATGGAATATCATTCAGCCTTAGAAGGGGAGGGAGTCTGGCCACAGGCCACAGTAGGGGGAGGGAGGGAAGGAGTGACGGGGACCAGGATTCTGTCTGGGAAGATGCAACAGCCCTGGAGAGGGCAGCGGCGATGGTCACACCGTGAGGCGAGCGGCCCTGATGCCACTGAGCTGGAAACGTGGGTAAGACGGCACATTCTGCATTCTGTGCGTTTTACCACAACGAAAATAAAACTCAGACAAATGCTTCCAACAGTGTGTCCTGCTTTCAAATGGACATTTGTCTCACCAAAGCACTTTTGTGTTTCCCACGTAATTTTGTAGCTTGCTCATGTAATGATTTACAGTAAATTTTAATGCTTGGATTTACACTGGGAAAGAGTTCAGTATGCGACCCGTGTGATCGCGCCACACCCTCTCCTGCGTCTGGCCCCGTCCTGCACATGCGCAGCCTCGGCTGATGCCCGTGCAGCTTGGTCTCTTGCCATGCGGCGCTGAACTGTTCTTGCTATTTATTTATTTTTTTAGACAGAGTCTCGCTCTGTCGTCCAGGCTGCAATGCAGTGGCACAATATCAGCTCACTGCAACCTCTGCCCTCTGGGTTCAAATGATTCTCCTGCCTAGTAGCTGGGATTACAGGCGCCCACCACCACACCTGGCTAATTTTTGTATTTTTAGTAGAGACAGGGTTTCGCCATGTTGGCCAGGCTGGTCACAACCTCCTGACCTCAGGTGATCTGCCTGCCTCGGCCTCCCAGAGTGCTGGGATTCCAGGCGTGAGCCACCGCGCCCAGCCTGTTTTTGTTAATTGAATATCTTGGTTAAGATAGAACCATCACAAACGCTGACGCAACGTCACAGTCCTCTCACTGCTTTTCAGAGTAAGCACACGGTGAAGTCGGTTTAATAGTAAATACTAATGCCTCTGAAGGTGGTTTAGCCAGAGCCAGTTCAGTGAGCAAATGCCAGGGATTAGAGTCCTCTCTTCCACATCCTTGCTTTGTATCTGCCTCTGGGGCTCTGAGCACTTTGCTCTTCTTTTACCTTCTTAGCTGAGCACATCCTGGTCCAGCTGGGGGGAGAGGAGTGAAGAACCATCAGCGCCCACCCTGGTTCTGCAGGTGACCCCAATCCCACAGGTGGCGTGGCAGGGGTCCCTGAGCGCCACGCAGCAGGGGGCCTGCAGAGACGCATAGCCTGACCTTGGTCCCAGATACAGAGAAGCTTAGAGCAGCTTCCAAAAATAGAGGCGCTGAACTCATTCCCTAAACTCCACGGGGCTGAGCCGGCCACCAAGGGGAGGATTAAATTAAAGCCGCAGCTGCTTTCCTTTCCTTGAACATTGAGGGCAAGGCGGTTCCTCCCAGGCCCAGCGGGCACAGCGGCCGCTGCCTGCAGACACGCAGGCACTCATATTCCCAGGAGTGACCACCTCACCTGGTCTTGGCTCACCTCCCTAAGGCTCCTTGTCCCTGTCCTCCCGGGGACATCTATACCTCTGCAAACCCAACACTGCACTCGTCACCAAGGATCTGGGACGGCGCCTCCCGGGCCAGGACAGGTCGGGGCGCAGCTTGGACATTCCCCGGCACACCCCTCAGGGTCTGCGGTCAGATGTGGGCAGGGGCCACACACAGACGGTGACCACGAGCATCTCACGTGGCTGCGGCTTCCTCCTCTCTACTTCATTCCCACTCTCCAGATCTTCCTCCATGAGCACGTGTGAGTCCCAGACCACACTCTACTCACAGGCCAGTTCTCCACCCGGGTGCTTCCAGTTAGAAAATAAAAGGTATGAGTTGAAGCCTGAAAAAACATTGTTTTTTTTGAGAAAGGGTCTCACTCTGTCACCCAGGCTGGAGCATAATGGTGCTATCACAGCTCACTGCAGCCTCAACCTCCTGGGCTCAAATGATCCTCCCGCCTCAGCCTCCTGAGTAGCTGGGACCACAGATGTGCACCACCACACCCAGCTAATTTTTTGTTTTGTATAGAGACAAGGTTTTACCATGTTGTCCGGGTGGTCTGAAACTCCTGGGCTGCCAAAATATTAAATGGTTTGCATAGACTTCTATGAAGGGAGCTTCCATTCCCAAGGGTATCTCCCTCTCCCGACCAGCAAAGACACTCCTGAAATCCACATCTCAAACCTTGCAAAGTGACCGGGTGCGGTGGCTCACACCTGGAATCCCAGCACTTTGGGAGGCTGAGTGAGGCAGGTGGATCACCTGAGGTCAGGAGTTTGAGACGAACCTGACCAACATGGTGAAACCCCATCTCTACTAAGAATAGGAAAATTAGTCAGGCATGGTGGTGTGTGCCTGGAATCCCAGTTACTCAGGAGGCTGAGGCAGGAGAATTGCTTCAACCTGGGAGGTGGAAGTTGCAGTTTGCCGAGATAGCACCATCGCACTCCAGCCTGGGTGACAGAGTGAGACTCCATTTCAAAAACAAAAACCTTACAAAGCAGGCTTGTGGACTTAATTTCCCTGATTTCCTTCCCAGAAGCCTGAAAGTAACAGGTGCCCGGGATGGTGAAATGCCCAGGCTCCAGCCATGCTTTCCCAGGTTGTGCGTGATGCATGTGTTGATAAATGTCTGCTTCTCACTCATCATTCAGTCTTCAGCCAGTCCTAGGTACAGAGCCCCGCTGGGGGACCTAAGGTGTACATGTGAAGAGATTTCTTCATGCACACCACACGGGCACACACACGTGCACGTGCACACACACCACACAGGCACACATGTGCATATGCACCACACACGGGCACACGTACACCACAGGCACACATGTGCACATGCACACCTCACAGGCACACACATGCACACGCACACCTGCATCCCCTGGACAGTGTGAGGCAGAGCTGTACACACACACAAGGGGACACGTATACCACACATGGGCACACAAATGCACCACACGGGCAAACACACACCTGCCTTGATCCCCTGGACTGTGGAGCTGTACATGCGCACCACACACGAGCACACACATACCACACAGACACACACGGGAACATGTGCACACACACCACACACTGGCACACGTGCACACATACCACCTACGGACACACATGGGCACATACGCACACACACCACACAGGCACACATGCACATACATACCACACACGGAAACACGTGGACACATGCGCACATGCACACCACACACGGGCACACAAGGGCACATGCACACCTGCCTCGATCCCCTTAATGGTGTGAGGCGGAGCTGTACACACACACCACACACAGGCATGCATGTGCACACATACCACAAATGGAAACACACAGGCACAGATGCGCACACGCATACCACACACGAGCACACACAGGCACATGCACATCTGCCTCGATCCCCTCAACAGTGAGGTAGAGCTGCACACGCACACCACACACGGGCACACGTGTACTCACATATCACACACACCACACACGGGCACGTGTGCACACGCACACCTGATTCGTTCCCCAGACTGTGTGAGGTGGAGCTGTACACGCAGTGCCCCATCACACCAAATGCTCCAGGGTGTGCTTCCCCAAACAGCAGCCCGGCCACCTCGACCTGCGTCAGCACCACTGCCTAGTTCCCAGACACCTTCTGAAGGTGTGCAAGGACTCCGTGAGCGCAGTTTCCACAAACACATCCCGAGGAATCCACGCAAGAACACGCTTCAGGGGCCACACTGACAAAGGCCCAGTGACACACATTATGCCAGAGTTTCCTGGAGAAACCGGCTGGTCCAGGTCTGGGGCAGAAGGCTCATGGGATGAGCCCAGAGCAGCCCATCCTGCAGACGCGAGGAAGCGGATGGCACCATAGTCGCATGCACGGGACTCAGGACCCAACCACAAGAGGCTCCCGCTGGCCACAAACAGGGCAACCTGAGCTTGAAGGACAAAAACCCTCCCCTGTGTGCAGCCCTGCAGTCCACAATTACACGGACACACACCACTGCCCGGCCCGCTTCCAATGACCAGACGCCAATTTATGATCTTGAGGGTGGGGCCATAAAGCCAAGGGGTCCAGCATTTATCCTGCCTCTTCTAAAACCTTGTAACTCACAGGCATGTTTAGAAACATGCCTGTGCTTTTAGAAACACGTGAAGTGCTCTCGCACACAGGGGACATCTTGGGACGGATAACACGAGAAACCCTCCGCAGGGTCCGGAGGACGGAGAGGGAGGGACCTGCTTTCCTACCACCCCCACCCTGCACTGCTACGACCACTTGCCGCCGGCCTGTGACTTTTGCACCTAGAAGCTGACTAGCTAATAAAATTAAAGTCAGCTGAAAAGATAAAGCAATCGAGAAAGACAGAAAATGATGAAGAACAGCAGATGTTTATCTAGGTATTAACTTGGTTCAGAGTATGAATCAGTAACGCACACCAGAAACAGAACTGCCTTTCATTCTGAACTCAACCACTCTTCTGGATTCTCAATTTGAGATTATAAGTAAGCAATAAGGTTGTCTTAGGGTTAGAATGAGAAACTAGTGGAAATTCCCAATTTTCTAGACAGAACAAATCTTTGAACAGAAATAAAAGTGCCTAATCCTTCAGGTAAAGGAATGACTTTCTAAGTGGAGTGGGCAGAGCAGAGAGGGTCCCTCCGGCGGCTCAACAGACCTCAACAAACACGAGCCGGAGAGAACAGATTGCTTTTCCCCTCTGACTTCTATACGTTTTGCTAATTCTTAAACCTATCAGTTTTATAATGCTAAGTTTTATTTTTTATTTTTAATATTTATAAATACCTAATAGGTGTACATATTAATGGGGTCCTTGTGATATTTTGATACAAGCATTCAGTATGTTATGATCAAACGTGGATCGATGGAGGCCAGCTGCAGTGGCTCACGCCTGCAATCCCAGCTCTGTTTTTGAGATGGAGTCTTGCTGTTGTCACCCAGGCTGGAGTACAGTGCCAGAAACAGCTCACGGCAGCATCAACCTCCTGGGTTCAAGCGATTCTCCTGCCTCAGCCTCCCGAGTAGCTGGGATTACAGGCACCTACCACCACACCCGGCAAATTTTTGTATCTTTTAGTAGAGATGGGGTTTCCCCATATTGGCCAGGGTGGTCTCGAACTCCTGACCTCAGATGATCCGCCTGCCTCAGCCTCCCAAAGTGCTGGGATGACAGGCGAGAACCACCACGCCTGGCCAGAATCTCATTCTTTCTGAGGCTGAGCAGCACTCTGCTGAGTGTGTGCACCCCACTTTCCTTATCCATCCGTCTGCGGTCGGACACCTGGCTCGATTCCATCCTGGCTGCGGGAGCAGTGCCACGGCGAACGCTTTGACAGACACCCTACAACAGAGTAACTTCCTTTCTTTTGGATACACACCCAGCAGTGAGAATAAGAGTTTTGTGTGTGTGTGAAGGGAAAATGCGTACTGTAAAATTTAATTAAAAAAAAAAAACATGCAAAGGACTCCGCACTCTCTAGGCGTAAGATCCAGCCCCAAGTCCTCCTCTGAGAGGCAGGCGCCCTCCATGTGCTGAGAGCTGGGAAGGGCCAACTTGGACTCAGCACCAGGCCGGGTTCTGCACTGCCTGGGAGTCTCCACTGCTGCCTGCAGACATCGTCGCTGGGAGACCGAAGGGTGGGGAGGTGGGGCTCTGGCAGTGGCGAGGCGCTGAGGTGAGAGGGGCTGGCTTTGGAGTCACCCACTGGGGTGCCCCTGCTTACACCCATGCCAGCCGTGCAGGAGACCAGCCCCTCACCCTGGGCCCCACCTCTGCACTGAGAACATGAGACCCCACCTAAGGTCGTGAAGCCCTGAGGACACACACCAGCCAAGTACCCGCTTGGCACTCAGCCCTAAGACAGCCCCGGGACTGTAGCAACCATCCCTGCAGACAGCGGATGTGCTCGGGTGAGAGGGCTCTGGGAAGACCCACCGCACTTCCCAAGTGACCTGCACAACTTTCCAGATTCCAGAAACGGTGCAGAGAAGCTACCATGAAATAGTGTTTCTGACTTGCTTACGCTGTTACATTTCACAGGTAAAAAGCTAACAGACCTGTTACATGTCAATTACACAAACTGAGGCCAGGTGTGGTAACCCCAACACTTTGGAAAGCTGAGGTGGCAGGATCACTTGAGCCCAAGAGTTTGAGACCAGCTTGGGCAACACAGCAAGACCCTGTCTGTACTCAAAATACAAAAATTAGCCGGGCATGGTGGTGCACACCTGTAGTCCCCAGCTAGTTGGGAGGCTGAGGTGGGAGGATCACTTGAACTGGGGAGGTCGAGGCAGCAGTGAGCTGTGATCGCACCACTGTACTCCAGCCTGGCAACAGAGCAAGACCCTGTCGCAATAAATAAATACACTTTAGAAGTAGCTAAGATCTCTGGTTAAATACTTAACAGAAAACTGAGCAATTACTTAAATTTTAAGATCCCACTAAATTAGAACAACTATCTTAAATTCAGCAATTTGTTAGTGTACAACTCAATAAAACTTTAACTGCTGTAATTAGGAGACCCTGAATGGAAAAGCAGCAATCACTTTTTTCCCTAATGCATAGAGTTATTTTTTTTTTTTAAAGTAGCTTACGGAGAAAGCTGGTATTGAGAGGCCTTGGATTGTACAAAGAGTCTTCATGGGCTCTGGAAGAGGCCGTGGGTGTGGCAGGTGTTCTGGGCTGAGAACTCGGGGTGTGGGAAGTCTGTGTGGATGGTCACAGGCCACAGGTAGTGTGTCCTCGGGTCCCTTCCTAACTGAATTGGGATTAGAGGCATTTGCTGGTAAAAGTAACTCCCTTAACTGGACCCCCTCTAAGTGACGAATGAGCAACGCATCAGTCAGTCCTCCTGCCTTCCACAACAGCGGTAGGAGAAGCCCGGGGAGGCCGCTGTGGGGTGCAGGCCTCGGGCGGGGAGGCCTGGGATGGGATCTCAGCCCTCGACACATTGGGGGCCTGAGTACCAGTTACTTAATCCCCACCAGCCTCAGACTCCTCCTGTGTAAAAGGACGACAATGCGCACATTTTCAATGCCCAGACTTGCCCCGTGGCCGCTGCTCCACAGCAGGGAGGGCTCGCTTTGCGTCACCGGCCTGGAGGTCTCAGGCGGCTGCAGAAGGCTTCACTCCACCCATCTTTCCATCTGCATCCTCATGCTCACCAGGGAACCTGGCCATGGGTTCACAGGTCTGGGGGCCACGCAGGTCTCTATTTTGTACATTTCCTGTTAGGCACATTCTTCACCTGATGTCTGCTGAGCTGTTTCTTTTTCTGCTTAGATTTTTTTTTTTAAGTTGGAGTTTCACTCATGTTGCCCAGGCTGGAGTGCAATGGCAGTCTTGGCTCACTGCAACCTCCACCTCCCAGGTTCAAGTGATTCTCCTGCCTCAGCCTCCCGAGTAGCTGGGATTACAGGTGCCCGCCACCACACCCAACTAATTTTTGTATTCTTAGTAGAGACAGGGTTTTACCATGTTGGCCAGGATGGTCTCGAACTCCTGACTTCAGGTGATCCTCCTACCTCAGCCTCCCAAAGTGCTGGGATTACAGGCAGGAGCCACTGTGCCTGGACTTTCTGTTTAGATTTTTAGAAATTCACCCACACAGTCCAGACACTAACCCTTTGTTCATTATATGGATCAAAGAGAGTTTCTCCGAACCAGCAGCTTATCTTTTTACTTTGCTTATGAAGACTCTTACCAAAATTAGTTTTTAAATTTTCATGTAATTAAAATTATCGACGTGGTCTATGCTTTTTTGAATTATGTTCAATAACGTGTCCCCGACGCCCACATGACACAATTGTTACATATTTTGTTATCTGAGTTTCAAAGTTTTGTTTTTTACATGAGTCTTAAATCCATCTGGAATTGAAATATGGGATTAATTTTTTCTTCCATGCAGTCAACTGTCTGAATTGTGTTTTAAACAGTCTTTTTCTCATTAATTGATATATCTCCCAAAAGACATTCCCATAGATTAACATGTCCACCGACTGGTTGATTTCTGTCTGGTTTCACAATTCTGTTCCGTTGGTCTGTTCATCCATTCATAATTTAATGCACTTGGGAAGGCTGAGGTGGGAGATCACTTGAACCCAAGAGTTCTAGACCAGACTGGACAACACAGCAAGACAGCATTTTAATTATGAGAGCATTAGAATATATCCCAAGTGTTCTTCTTTCAAGCCTTTTTGGCTTTGCCCTTGATTCTTCCATATTATTATGCCATCCTTGCATTTCTGGAATAAACTATCTTCATATAAACTACCTATAAAAAAATACTTCATAATCATCTGTAGGTTCAAGTTGCTGATATGAAGATGTACATAGTTCTATTCAGCAGTGAGATTAGCCTGCGTGGTGTCAAGGTTGTACTAGCTTCATAACATGGAGTGATGGGCAGTTTCTTTTTTATTTTCTGCAAGATTGATTTAATCAATTAATCAATCAGTTATTTAATTAGACAGGGTCTTGCTCCGTCACCCAGGCTGGAGTGAAGTGGCCTGATCTCAGCTCACTGCGACCTCTGCCTCCCAGGTTCAAGCAATTCTCCTGCCTCAGCCTCCCAAGTAGCTGGGATTACAGGTACCTGCCACCACACCCAGCCAATTTTTACATTTTTAGTAGAGACAGGGTTTCACCACGTTGGCCAGGCTGGTCTTAAACTCCTGATCTCAGGCGATCCACCCACCTCCGCCTCGCAAAGTGCTGGGATTACAGGCATGATCCACTGAGGCCAGCCCAGTTCCTATGCTTTTGAGATGGGATCTTGTTCTGTCACCTAGGCTGGAGTGCAGTGGCAAGATCTCAGCTCTCCGCAACCTCCGTCTCCCAGGTTCAAGCAATTCTCCTGCTTCAGCCTTCAAGTAGCTGGGACTACAGGCACGTGCCACCTTGCCCGGCTAATTTTGTATTTTTAGTAGAGACAGGGTTTCTCCATGTTGGCCAGGCTGTTCTCGAACTCCTGACGTCAGGTGATCCTCCTGCCTCAGCCTCCCAAAGTGCTGGGGTTGCAGGTGTGAGCCACCACGCACGGCCACATTTTTTTCTTATCAGTCTTGCCAGAGATTTGTCTATTTATCAGTTTTCCCAAAGGAACAGATTTTTGTCTCAGTTCACCTTTTCTTTTGCTTCTGTTTTCTGTGTCACTAATTTTCACTCTTTCACATGAGTTACGTAGGTCTGTAAAAACTCTGGAAATACATACCCCAGACTGGTGATAGCACAACAGTTACCTCTGAGTAGGAGACAAACGGGGATGTGCTAGTGAAGGCAGATCGTTTGTGTGTGTGTGTGTGTGTGGAGATGGGGCGGTCTCACTTTGTGGCTCAGGCTGGTCTCGAACTTCTGGGCTCAAGGGATCCTCCCATCCTTCTCCAATGCTGGGATGATAGGTGTGAGCTACTCTGCCCGGCCTTGTCAGTTTTTTGTTTGTTTTTGGTTTTTGGTTTTTTGAGATGGAGTCTCTCTCTGTCTCCCATGCTTGGAGTGCAGTGGGGTGATCTCAGCTCACTGCAACCTCAGCCTCCCAGGTTCAAGCTGATTCTTGTGCCTCAGCCTCCTGAGTAGCTGGGATTATAGGCACCTGCCACCACGTCTGGCTAATTTTTGTGTTTTTAGTAGAGATTGGGTTTTGCCATGTTGGCCAGGCTGGTCTTGAACTCTTAACTGCCCACCTCGGTCTCCCAAAGTGTTAGGATTATAGGCGTGAGCCACCGCGCCCAGCCATCAGTTTATATTCTATAAAAAGTACGGTATTTTTTGAACTTCTGAAATGAGAGTGTATCTGTGCATTTCTTATATAACTTAAAAGCAGCAGTTAAGAGCAGGATAACCGTGGCGCTGGAATGACCCAGTTAGGGTTAAGTGTAACTTAGAGAAGGGCATATATCTGCTGCTTTTCTCTGCCACTGGGAGAGCTCTGAAGGGACAGGAATAACCCCCTTTCCTCCCAGGATTCAAATATTTAATTTTTATACTTTCTTTTCTTTTTGAATCCAGACCTATCTGCACTGCAGTTTGGTTCAACTTAATCTCATAACGGATGTCAGAAATGACATCTCACGGACTGAAAACGTGCCCGTCCATCACAGCAGCGCCGTGGGACTCGCCCCTGCCCTCTGGGTTGGCGCTGAGCCCTCTGACCTGAGCTCTCACCTGCTGCTGCTTGGGGTCACCCTCCGCAAAGACAGGGACCGGTGTGTGTTCACCAGTGTCTCCCCTACCCCTCAACAGCACCCAAAGCATGACAGGCTTTCAACAAAAATGTGGTGAAAAGAACTGCACGGCCCACGGCGGTGAAGATTCACCGTGATTCGCACTCGGACGTAACTGCAGCAGGCTGAGCCATTTCCACGTCCTGCCAACTGCATTTGGAAGTCTCCTGACTCCACTTGTCTCTAAGGTCACCATTCCGCCGCTGTCCAGGCGTTCACCAAACTGAGCTCAAACAGCAGCATCCTCTCTGCCCCGCTAGGCTCTGCCCGCTGCTGCTGCCACACCGGTTCCGGGATCTCTGTGGCGCTCCCTTCCTCTGGGGTAGGCGGCTCCTCAAGCTGGTCTCTGGCATCCCTGTCTCTGCGCCCTTGGGTGGAGGGTGGCACCGATTCCTCCCTGCCCTTAACAACGCGCTCAAGCTTTGCCCCGTCAGTGACACACACTGCGGTCTGTCAGTCACACAGTCTGGATCTGAACCAGGTGCTGCCACGTACAGCGGCAGTCAGGTCAGCAGGTAGATTCTCCCAGCCTGCAGTGTCTGCATCCTGGAAATGGGGTCGGTGACTGTGTACATATGCTGCGGCTGTCCTGAGGCCAGAATGAGGACGTGTGCAGCTCAGCGGGAAAATGACGCACGCCCCGAGCTCACCAGGCAGGAGCTGAAGCTGAACCCGCCCCCCATGCTCCAAACACCAGGGACTGGCCGGGCTACTCCCCGTGTCTCCTCTTCCCTGCAGGCTGAGCACGCGGCCCCCTTGACCCAGCACCACAGCCAGCCTGGGGACCAGCAGAGGGTCCCAGCCCCTGGCCCTGCCCACTCCACGGCTCCTCGACTTCTCTTCCCAAGTGATCTCACCTGCAGCTCATAGCCTGCCCCAGCCCTCGCCATAACCGGCGGACAGCTTATTCACTAATAAACACGTTTTAATTTCTAAATAATTAAACATTAATAAACAGAAAAGTAGAAAGGTTTGAAAAGAATGATTTTCACCTTAAAAAGTAAGTAATTACTTAAAAAGTAACTGTAGATATATACAGTGCAATTATTGTACTCTTACTGGTAGTCTCAAACTCAATAACAAACACATACATGAAACCAAGTGAGCCTCTCAGAGATTCTGTGACCAATACAAACTGCACCCTGGCACTTGATGGACACAGAAGTTGCCAACCGAGGAAGGGGTGAGCCAACCACATGGCCCCAGCTGCCCGGAAGTGCCAAGACAGGGCACAAGGCCCCCTGCCGGCCCAGGAGCGAGCAGCTGCTGCAGCCGGGACCGGCCACTCACACAGGTTTCTCCTCTTCAACTCAACTGCAAAGACATTTTTTTTCCGCAAAAAGATTTTTGGCCAGGCGCGTGAGCTCATGCCTGTAATCCCAGCACTTTGGGAGGCCGAGGTGGGTGGATCACCTGAGGTCAGGACTTCGAGACCAGCCTGGCCAACGTGATAAAACCCCATCTCTACTGAAAATACAAAATTAGCTAGGCATGTTGGCACGTGCCTGTAATCCCAGCTACTTGGGACGCTGAGGCAGGGGAATTGTTTGAACCTGGGAGGTGGTGAGCCGAGATCTCGCCACTGCACTCCAGCCTGGGTGACAGAGCGAGACTCCATCTCAAAAAAAAAAAAAAAAAAAAAAAGTTAACCTCAACTCCTCAACAATTCAACCATGCTTTAATTAAATCTTGATTTCTCGGCAAAATCATTTTGGTAGCACCGGAAACAGGACGGTTAAGGCATACAGCAGGAATTTTCAACATACCAGGTAGTATTCTTCCAACAAGGGCATCTAACAGCCAAAAAGATTCTTCTTCATTATTTGTGATGAGAATTAGATACCCTGCTATAAAATTCATTCCCTGAAATTGGAAAAAAGAGAAACAGAAATTCGCATTGAGTTTACACGATTCCGCAATCATTCGGCTACTAACTACCCCATTTCCATCTCCTGCTCTTCCCTAAACCTGCATAATTCCAGAATGATCCTTTAGTAGGATGCTAGAGTCACTAAGTACCTACCATCTAGTGATGTGTTCAGTCAAGCTTACATGAAGAAAAGAAAAAGCAAAAGGAAACAAAGAAATCCTGAATACTAAAATCAAAGACTCTTCCACTAATGGTAACCTTGTGATACAACATAACTTACCATTGGTTTCTAAAGAAATTTCTATCTACCAATAGCATGAAACTCCCTATCAGAGATAAAACTATACCAATGACCACATTTTATAAAAACTGTAAGGAACACATTCTGACATTCAGGTGTTGGGAGAATTTCGTGGAGACCCTTTCGGGAAATTGATGTGCACACGTGTCAAAGGGTGGGTGCTGCCTGCAGACATCACGGATGTGACCCTTTCCATCGAGGCCGCCCCAAACCCTGGGGCCTTCGCAGCCCTGAGTCAGCACCATTTCCGGGCGACTGGGTTTTACAACTTAAATTCTCTTGTCAGTCATCTGTAATTATTTTTATTTTTTTAATTTTTAAAAATTTTTTGGTGCTGTGACTTGGATTGTAATTTCTAAAATAAGTATTTCTCTAGTAATAAGGGAAAAGAATCCAGCTTCAGTCAACCAACATGAATTAACGTGATAGGAAGTGCGGAGGGGCAGCCAGAGAGAGCGATGCTGGCAGCACCACAGCGGCTTCCGTCGCACACGGATGTGGCGCTGTTCTCCGGGAGCCAGAGCACTCGCGGACACGCACAGTCTTACATGACCCCTGACCTGGAACTCCCCTTAAAAACAGACCCTAAGGCTGGGCGCAGTGGCTTACGCCTGTAATCCTAGCACTTTGGGAGGCCAAGGTGGGTGGATTATCTGAGGTCAGGAGTTCAAGACCAGCCTGGCCATCATGGTGAAACCCCATTTTTAAAAAGAAAAAATAATAAAAAAATAAAAAAAACCAGACCCTAAGAGTTTGACTCAAAAAGCAAAAGTAACCAGTGCGGAGAAGATCACGTTCAGAGAATGATGATGGAAGTGCTGCCAAGAAACAACTGCGTCGAGCTGATGACAGAAATGTGAGGAAGCTCTCTGTGGCCGAGAGAAGATCCCTTCAAGCTGACGGTGCCACCAGTCCTGGGAGACGGCAACTGTGTGGACACCATCAGCATGGGGAAATGCAGGTGGGCGATCATCGTGCAGAAAACGTAAAACATGGCCGGGCACGGTGAGGGATCCCAGCCCTGTGGGAGGTGGAGGGGGAGGATCGCCTGAGCTCAGGAGTTCAAGACCAGCCTGGGCAACATGGCAAGACCCCAATTTCTACAAAACATACAAAAACTACCCAGGCGTGGTGGCGCACCTGTGGTCCCAACTCCTCAGGAGGCCAAGTGGGAGAATCGCTTGAGCACAGGAGGTTGAGGCTGCAGTGAACCACGATCGTGCCACGGCACTCCAGCCTGGGTGACAGAGCGAGACCCTGTCTCTAACCAAAAAAAACCCAAAAAGCTAATAAAGCAGAACACAATATCCTATGTGCACTGGATAACTCTACACGTATGCTATGCATTGAACTGTGTCCCCCACCCCCAAATTCATCTGTTGAAGTCCTAACCCCAGTCCCTCAGGTTGGGTGTTGCAGATGTGGTTACAGATGGGGTCAGGGTGGTGTAGGTGGGCCTGAATCCAACAGCTTCGTGTCCTTGTCGCAGGCAGAGCTTTGGACACAGGCACGCACAGGAGAACGCACGTGGAGATGCAGGCAGAGACTAGAGTGTGATGCCACCCGCGGGGGGGCACCCAGGACTACCAGGACTCAGCAGAGCTGGAGCGAGGCCTGGGACAGTCCCTCCCTCACGGCCTCAGAAAGAACCCGCCCTGTAGACGCGGTGACCTCGGACACACTGCCTCCAGAGCTGAGAGAGAATTTGTTTCCACTGTTTACCAGGCTGTGGCGTTTCATTAGGGCCTACAGCAAACTAACAGGTACACATCTATGCATACAATATGTACGTATGTGCCTGTAGGTTCCAAAAGCCAGCTGAGCTCTGCCACTCTGGTAGTATGTTACACTGCGTTTTGTTTTTTAAGAATAGAGATGGAGTCTTGCTATCCTGCCCAGGCTGGTCTTGAACTCTTGGCCTCAAGCATGCAATCCTCCTGCCTTGACCTCTCAAACTGCAGGATTATAGGCAAGGGCCGCCCAGGTGGGTGGTGTTTTTTTGTTTGTTTGTTTGTTTTTGAGACAGGGCCTTGCCGTGTTACCCAGGCTGGAGTATAGTGCCGCAGCTTGACCTGCCAGGCCCAGGTGATCCTCTCACCTCAGCCCCTCCAGTAGCTGGGACACAGGCATGTGCCACCACACCTGGCTAATTTTAAAAAATTTTTTTAGAGATGGGGTCTCATCACCTTGCCCAGGGTGCTGTTTGCATTTTAAATAAAGCCGGTTTTGGCAGGGCGTGGTGGCTCACGCCTATAATCCCAGCACTTT
Organism: Cacajao melanocephalus; assembly: GCA_963573385.1. Taxonomy (NCBI): domain Eukaryota; kingdom Metazoa; phylum Chordata; class Mammalia; order Primates; family Pitheciidae; genus Cacajao; species Cacajao melanocephalus. Next base: position 15,967 of record CAUYLG010055153.1, on the reverse strand, counting down.
AGGAGGCCAAGGCAGGTGGATCACCTGAGGTCAGGAGTTCAAGATCACTCTGGCCAACATGGTGAAACCCCGTCTCTACTAAAAATACAAAATTAGCCGGGCGTGGTGGCGCGCATCTGTAGTCCCAGCTACTCGGGAGGCTGAGGCAGGGGAATCATTTGAGCCCGGGAGGCGGACACTGCAGTGGGCTGAGATCGCGCCATTGCACTCCAGCCTGGGTGACAGGGCAAGACTCCGTCTCAAAACAAAAAGCTGTTTTAAGCAGAATGATGTAGAGGGTTTCTTGGTCATTCTACCTCAACTCCAGAAGGCCAAATCCTTGCTCCTGGACAGTCATAAAAGCTGCAAGTGGCAGGAATCCTGTCTGCAAAGGAGGCAACCTCCCAGCTTCACCTGAAGCAGCACTGCCTGCCCGCTGCAGAGCCGCACATGCCAGCCCGAGGTGCAGCTGGTGCTGTCCCGTGGCTCTGCTGCTGGCCTGTCACAGGGACCCTCCTCCTCACACACATCTGCCCTTTCACCCTCAGGAGCATTCACTCTGCCAGGGGCCAGGCCTGGGGCTGTCAGGCAGGGCCCAGAGTGCCAGCGGCCCACGCTCCCGCAAACGTTCACTCAAACTGCATTTTCTGGAGGGCGCATGCCTGACTCCTGGTTCCTACAGGATGTTTCTGGAGGCGTCACTGGGACTGCCAGTTAAAACAATTTAATTTGTTTCAAACCACCCATCAGGACGAGGTCCTTAATTGTCCTCCTAGAAACGTTTAAGCCACAACCCCTAGGAACCTGTGAAGCACATGGCCTGAGTGCCAGGAGAGCTCTCCAACTCCGGTGGCAGCCACGGACGCAAGGCTCTCAGCCACGGGGACTCACAGGCAGTCCCAGGCCGTGCGTGCACCTGGAAACCTCGCGGAGGCCAGCGCTGCCCAGAACGCCTGCCCTGCCCCCGGCAGGCTCAGAGACTGGAGCAGCACAAGCGGCTGAAGGCCCAACAGGACACACCCGGGCTGGGAGACTGCACGGCTCCTGGCTGCCTCGCATTCCTGCCTGTCTCCTCTGCCAGTTACCAAGAACAAGGAGCTTCATATGCACCCAGCTAGGCAGCCCCAGGAGGCACAAGGATTCTCCCAACCGCACCTGCTGGTTCACACCACGGAACCAGCCAGCTGGGGGATAACAGTGTAGGTGGCAGACATCCAGGAGTGGCCTCAGAGGACCACTCACACCTCATACCACACATGCCCCATAGACCAGCACACACACCCACAGCACACGCGCCCCATAACACACCCGCCAAATAGCACACGCACCCCATAGCACACGTGCCCCACAGCACACGCGCCCCACAGCACACCCGCCAAATAGCACATGCACCCCACAGCACACAGGCCCCACAGCACACACACCCCATAGCACACCTGCCCCATAGCACATGAACCCCACAGCACACGTGCCCCACAGCACACACGCCCCACAGCACACACCCCACAGCACACACCCCACAACATACACATACCCCACAACACACACACCCCACAGCACACACACATACCCCACAACACATGCCCCGCAGCACACACCCAACACACGCATACCCAACACACACACCCCACAACACACACACCCCACAGCACACACTCAACACACACCCAACACACGCCCCCCCACAGCATACACCCCCAACACACACCCCAGAACACACGCCCCACAGCACACATACCCCAACACACACCCCACAGCACATACACCCCAGAGCACATACACCACACAGCAAACACCCCAACAACACACACCCCACAGCACACACACAACACACAGCACACGCCCCACAGCACACGCACCCCACAATAGCCCACAGAACACACACAGCCTACGCCACACAGTACACGCCCCACAGCACACACAACACACACACCCCACGGCACACACCCCCCACAGCGCATGCACCCCACAACAGCACACCCGTGCGCCACAGCGTGCGCCTGCTTCTCCTTCTGCCACCCGAGGCGGAGCAGAGGTGTTCAGCTGTTGCTCCCTGTCCTCCCTGCTGAGAAACAGCGTCCGAGCCTCGTGCGGATCAGGACGTGGAATTCATGAACGGGCTGACAGAGACGTGAGGCCCTCACTGCCGAACCTGCAGCTGTGGACGACAGCCTCAGGCTTGTGTCAGAGGGTCCCGAGGCTCACCTGGCAGTAGCCCACCGCCTGGTTATGGTGCCCGTATGCCAGCAGCACATTGTACAGGGTCTTCTGTAAGCAGGGCTCCGTGGTCTTCCGGAACTTCACGTTGTCGGGGAAGGTCCGGTTCAGGTCTGCAGGAAATTCAGGAGGAATCACCCACAGGTTTCTGCTCTGCAAGCCTCCCACCCCTCCAGCTGCCCTGAGGGTGGCCGCCTGGGTTCCACCTGGGACTTATGGACGCGTTTTCAACCTGGCTGCACAGCAGACTCAACATAGCCAGGAGACGGGCTCAGCAGGGCCAGCAAGGAGGGGGCGATCCCTGGACTCGGGGGAGGGGGCCCCAACCGTCCTTCCCGCAGACTCAGGGACAGCACAGTGACCCCAGAGCTGGCAGCTGGGCCGTGGCACCCCCTCCTCAATGCCCGTCTCCTCCCGGCCCCCAGCACAGGCCTCCTGCACCTTGGACCTCATGCCTAGCAGAGGTGACTCTGCCTCGAGGACCCAGGGTGACAGGTGGAGAGAAATGCACACAAAACTTTGGGGTGTTTTCCTAATTCTGAAGATACAAAATGGAAGGAGACAGAATGAACCGAGACTCCTCAGAGATAAAGGACACAGCTGAGCGCTGAGAACTGAAGAAACCTCACGTGGCCTCTTGAGTGTGCGGGAGGCGTCCCTGCCAGCCTCCTCGGCACCAACCCTCCTGCCATCCTACCCAGGCATCTCTTGGCAGGACAGTGGCCCTGGCCAAGCCATCCTGTGCCGGGGTACCCTAACCAAGCCTCATGTTGACCCAGCACCAGGCCTCACGGAAGCTGACCTCCACGTTAACCCTGGACGCAGGCCGGGCAGGAAGGGTGATGCCGGCCTGACACCTCCGCTGGTTTCTGTTCCCACCGGCCCCACCTCCATTAGAGGTGTTCACCGGGCGCCTCGGGCGGCCACCAGCAGACGGGCATTTTCTGCACAGGTTCCAAGATGGACTCACAGCAGCCCCGCCGGCCGCGACGCTGAGACGGATGGGCGCACACCCCGCTCTGGAGGAACCCAACCTCCTATGGTTTCTCCATAACCGCTGCAAAATACGGTGAGTCTGTTTCCAAGCTCTGGGCCCAGGCCTTGTCTTTCCTTACAAAACACTAGATTTGGGCAGAACATTAGTTCAATGGCTCAGAGCACACTATTTCTCATTGTGTTTTCTTACAAAAGAGCTGTGTTGGCCGGGCGCGGTGGCTCACGCCTATAATCCCAGCACTTTGGGAGGCCGAGGTGGGTGGATCACGAGGTCAAGAGATCGAGACCAACCTGGTCAATATGGTGAAACCCCATCTCTACTAAAAATACAAAAATTAGCTGGGCATGGTGGCGCATGCCTGTAGTCCCAGCTACTCCGGAGGCTGAGGCAGGAGAATTGCTTGAACTCAGGAGGCAGAGGTTGCAGTGAGCCGAGGTCACGTGTACTCCAGCCTGAGTAACAAGAGCGAAACTCCGTCTCAAAAAAAAAAAAAAAAAAAGAGCTGTGTTTTCCCCCCTGGAATTCTAACATTCCAAAAAACAGAATCAGTCAAGGGGAAGTTAGTATTTTGGTATTTCAGACTAGAATGACCAGCTGTGTTCATTTCTATGTAATATTTGTATTGAGTTTTTCCATATATATATCTTTTTGAGACAGGGTCTCACTCTGTCACCCAGGCTGGAGTGCAGTGGTGCAATCACGACCCACTGCATCCTCAACCTCCAGGGCTCAAGCGATCCTCTCACCTCAGCCTCCTGAGTAGCTGAGACTACAGGTGCACACCACCACGCCTCGACTAACTTATGTATTGTTTTGTAGAGACGGAGTTTTGCCATGTTGGCCAGGCTGGTCTTGAACTCCTGAGCTCAAGTGATCTGCCTACCTCGGCTTCCCGAAGTGCTGAGATTACAGGCATGAACCACCGCCCTCAGCTTTTAAATACATTTTGATGACACCCTGTGGGAAAGGAGAAGGCCCGTCTCTGCTGGAGATGGACAAGCACGGGAGCTTTCTGCCTGGGCGTAGGTGGCCGGACGCAGGCTCTGCAGGCCTGGACATCCACTGCACAGCTCCTGAAAGAGGACTGACCCGGGTGCCTCCCATGACTAAACTCAGAACCGTCATGGATCCAGCAGCCCCACACTCTGGGTATGAACCCACAGCTGAAAGCAGGGACCCCAGCAGAATCCGCATACCCACACTCACGGCCGGGCCATGCATAACAGCCGCACGGCAGGAGAGCCCAGTGTCCACTGACAGATGGATAAATGAACAAACGTCAGTCTGCCCCTGCGTGGATTGTCATTCGCCCTTAAAGAAGGAGGAAGTTCTCATGCGAGATGCAGCATGGAGGATCCCTGAGGAATGAGGTGAGGGAAAGGACCCTGGTTGCACAGCATGCAGCCCGCAGGGCTCCTTATGTGACCCTAGAGTTGCCACAGCATGGAGACAAGCACACAGCGGGCTGCCAGGGGTGGGCGAGGTCCCGGGGGTCAGTGCTTGACAATGGGGACTGACGTTCCGCTTGGGAAAAATGAAATGGTAAATTTTATATTATGTGTATTTTGCCATAATAAAAAAAAAAAGACTCAGCCCGGAGATGGCTCACTCCTGTAACCCCAGCACTTTGGGAGGTGAAGGAGGGAGAATCCCTGGAGCCCAGGAGTTCAAGACCAAAACCCCATCTCTACAAAAAATAAAAATAAAAAAAGGAGCCAGGCCAGACATGGTGGCTCACACCTGTAATCCCAGCACTTTAAGAGGCTGAGGCAGGTGGATCATGAGGTCAGGAGATCAAGACCATCCTGGCTAACATGGTAAAACCCCATCTCTACTAAAAATATAAAAACTTAGCTGGTCATGGTGGTGTGTGCCTGTAATCCCAGCTATTAGGGAGACTGAGGCAGGAGAATCGCTTGAACCCGGGAGGCGGAGGTTGTGCTGAGATGAGATCATGCCATTGCATACCAGCCTGGGTGACAGAGCAAAACTCCATCTTAAAAAAAGAAAATCCAAAAAAACCACAAAACAGAGCCTTTAAATTCATTTTTCAGACAGCAGTGCTCTGTTTTAATATGCGCCCCTCTCCTCACCGCACCCAAGGTCTCCTTTTTCCAACCTGAATCAGCGTTTCTGGCCACCAGGCTGTGCATCTGTTTGGAGGCCTTTTGGCAGTGATCAGCCCGTGGTCAGGATGCAGCCTCTCCCCTGGTGGCCCCGGCCCCAGCCCGGGGAGCCCCTCCCCACTGGCTCTGCCCTGTGACAGGAGACCCCCCAGGAAGGGCAGAAGGGTAGCAGGATGCATCCTGTCCTCACCATCCCAAGTCCTTCTAACCCTCTCAGCACTTCAAAGCCACTGGGTTTTAAAAAATCAAGTATATTAAGAAAGAAAAAAAATTCTATCATACACTGAGCCTTAAAGAGTAAAGAAAGAAAAAAATTAAGTATATTCTGTTTAAATGTGTATTTCTCAAAAACTGTTAAAATCAGAAGGGCAGGAGTACTTTCTAACGTATTCAATTTAGGTTAACCAATTTTGTTAGCACTTTGAACTTCTGAGTGCCAGTGACCCTATGGCTATGCGATCACTGAGAAAATCAGAGGAGATGGCAGTCCAGCAATTATTTAAACACTAAAACAGAAACCCCAGCGTGCGGCCTGATGAACGCGCTGCGTCTGCAAGGCCACGCGACCAGCGCCCGGCACAAAGCCCGCGCAGCGACAGAGGCCGCTCTTGCTTTCCTGAGTCTTCACGGAGGGTAACTGCCCCTTCGTGACCATTTCCTTACTAGCCAGCGAGGCACCTGAGTATCTGCTGAGTGAATTAAGATCCCTGTTCTCCCCTTGCAAAGGTTTCCGTTTGGATTCTTTCGTGGATTTTGAAGACATCACGGCCAGTGAAAAGCTGCAGGTTCACGGCTCATTCCTGGACACTAGACCAGACACCGGGTGGAAACTGGTTTCTTCCGGCCCCCAGCCCCCGTGCCAGCGCCCTACCGCGATGCCTCACCTGTCCGGATGGCGTCCTCCAGCCTGGGGTTTCTCTCTCCCTGGAGAAGCCGGTGGTAGTAGCCAGGATTCTGGTCCATCTGAGCCTGGGCCCCACTCAGCGCCATCCAGACACGGGCACGGTGCTCCAGCGGGACCCCTTTCCGGACGTAGCGCTTCACTAAAACCCGAGAGGACAGAGGGCTCCTGAGCTGGACCAGAGGCCCGCAGAGCCCATGCACCCCTGACACCTTCCGCTCTGGCCACTTCTCTTCTGAAATCAAATATTCAAAAACCCAGAACTTCATCCGTCTCCACCAAAACTGGTACATACACTCCTTTAAAAATTCTGCTCTCCCTCCCAACAGAGCACAAATCAGACCAGCTACAGAACCACCCCCACGCCCACTTCACCATCCAATGCCGGGTGGTCGGGACACCCAGGACCCCGGTCAGATGGGTGCTCTGGGAAGTTCCCTGGGAGCTGTGCAGAGGAGCAGCGAAGGGGCAAAACAGTGGGAGGCCACGCTGAGAACAAGGAGGCGGCAGGGGTCGGCAGTGAGCACTTCGGTGGGACCCGTGGCGGGAGCCCACGGTTTCAGCGTCAGACACCTCTGTCCTCTGTGTGCAGTTAATATCTACGTATTGAAAGCTACTTCATTTTGTAGGGATATTTTAACTGACAATAAATATGTGAAAAAGTAATTAGTAATTTTCTAATGGCCACAGAAACACATAGGGACAGAAGGCAAAAGCCAGGCACTATCTCCATTAACAATACTGAGGAATTTCTCAGGCAGATGGAAAAGCCATGTATGACAAACACCCAAATTAATTATGATAAGTCCAAAGATGTAAAACTGTGCTCTTAACCTGAAAACAGTTAATTTTCAAAGCAAATATTTAAAGTTTTGCTGTTTTCCTTTGATGCTACACTGCACTATTTTTATTTTATTTTATTTCGAGATGGAGTCTGGCTCTGTCGCCCAGGCTGGGGTGCAGTGAGTTCAAGCGATTCTCCTGCCTCAGCCTCCCGAGTAGCTGGGATTATAGGCGTGCACCACTATGCCCAGCTAATTTTTGTGTTCTTAGTAGAGACGGGGTTTCACCATATCAGCCAGGCTGGTCTCAAACTCTTGACCTCGTGATCTGCCCGCCTCAGCCTTCCAAAGTGCTGGGATTACAGGCATATAATCCTGAGGCATGAGCCACTGTGCCCAGCCCTGCACATATTTTAAAAGAAACTATTCTTTTAAAAGAAACCACACTTTAGAAAAAAAAAAAAAAAAGCATATGCAATTTGTGGAATTCCATAAGCTGCCATAAAAAGAAAAAATTCCAAGGCACCAGCTGTATTTAGCAGATAAAAACTTATAATAACTTTGTAGGCTACAGTCAAGAAAAGCACTACCGGGTAAAATTTTATGAGCTCGAATTCCAAGGTGATCCACAATTTATGATCACTGGACACGAGCATCTTAAAATGCAGGCTCTGGAAGGACAGACCCTTTTCTGTCCACTGGGCCTCCCACTCCTGGAAGGGAGCCTGGGAGGAACGCTCACTAAATACGTGATGAATGATACAAGGGTAACGAGGAAGGCCCAGAGAAGAGAGAGAGCAGACACTAACGCCATCCACTGAAAGCCAAAGAATCCATCTGAAGAAACCCTCTTTGCTGGTTTAGAAGCAAATTTGAGGATCATGTCTCAGGCAAGAACATCTCAGAACACCTGGAACATGAAAAACATGTTTTGCTTTATTTTAAAAATTCTACTAAAGACAACAATAATCCAGCCTGACTTTTTCTCCATGTTAGTACAATTCATACCGAAGTCTGGCTGTTGGTCTCGTGATCCCTTGGAGGGCAACTTGACCAGGAGTGCTCTGAGTTCTTAGTCATTCTGTGCTAAACAACAATGGGGCGGGTCTGTGCCAGCACAGGCAGGGACTCTTCTAACTGAGAGGGACAGAGGCTGAAAGGAAAGGCCATGCAAAACCCAGTGGTACTTCTACAAACTAATGATGAATACCTGGAAATCACATATTTAAAATTGGGGCCTGGCGTGGTGGTTCACGCCTGTAATCCTGGCCCTTTGGGAGGCCATGATGGGTAGATCACTGGAGGTCAGGAGTTCAAGAGCAATCTGGCCAACATGGCAAAACCCTGTCTCTACTAAAAATATACAAAAATTAGCTGGGCATGGTGGCAGGTGCCTGTAATCCCAGCTACTTAGGAAGCTGAGGCAGGAGAATCGCTTGAACCCAGGTGGCAGAGGTTGCAGTGAGCCGAGATAGTGCCATTGTACTCCAGCCTGATGATAGAGTGAGACTCCATCCAAAAAAAATAAATACAAAAATTAGCTGGGAATGGAGTTTCACGATTGTAATCCTATCTACTCATGACGCTGATGCAAGAGAATCTTTTGAACACAGGTGGCAGAGGTTGCAATGAGCTGAGATCGCACTATACACTCCAGCCTGGGGGACAGAGTGAAACACAGGAAAAAGGAAAAAAAAAAAAAGAAAGAAAAAATTCTGACAAAATATTTGCAGGAGCCAAATGCTAAGGCCACAAAAGAAATCAAAGAAGCCAGGTGTGGTGGCTCACAGTTATAATCCCAGCACTTTGGGAGGCGGGCAGATCACCTGAGGTCAGCAGTTCAAGACCAGCCTGACCAATATGGAGAAACCCCATCTCTACTAAAAATACAAAAATTAGATGAGTGTGGTAATGCATGCCTGTAATTCCAGCTACTTGGGAGGCTGAGGCAGGAGAATTGCTTGTACCCAGGAGGGAGAGGTTGTGGTGAGCCAAGATCATGCCGTTGCACTCCAACCTGGGCAACAAAAGCAAAACTCCATCTCAAAAAAAAAAAAAAAGAAAAAGAAATCAAAGAAGACTGAAATAAATTAATAGATATACCATGTTCATGGATGGGAAGGCTCAATCTGAAGATGTCAATTCTTCCCAAGTTGATCTATAGATTCTTATATATACCTCCTATCACTGTTCCAGGAAAAAAATACTTTGTAGACAATGACAAGCTAATTCTGAACCTTATATGCAAAGTAAAAAGAAACAAAACAATTTTGAAAATGAAGTTGGAGGAGACATATTACCAGATTTTATGCTTTTCTATAAACCTACAGTAAGACAGACAATGTGTACTGGAGAAAAGTTAGACAAATGGAATAATGGGATATAATAAAAAAATCCAGAAAGAGCCCACACAAACACAATCAACTGCTTTTTGATAAAGGTGCAACGAAAATTTAGTGCAGACAGAATAGTCTGTCTACAAAAGAATGATTAAAATAAAAAAACACCAACAACATGAGCAGCTGACAAGAATGTGGAGAATTAGAACACTCATACATTTGTGGTAGGAGGGCAAATTCTACAGCCACATTGGAAAGAGTTTGTAATTTCTTAACCAAACATACACTTATCATGTGACCCAGCAATCCCATGCAAAGTGTTTAGTCAAGAAAAATGAAAACTAAATTCCCACAAAAACCTGTATGTGAATGTTTATAATGTTGCCTTTACACATCCCAAATGTTTTCAGCTGATGAACAGATTTTTAAAAATTGTAGGACATCCACAAGATCAAATACCTCAGCAATAAAAAGGAGTGAACTATTGACACATACAAGGTCCTGGATGGATCTCCAATGCATTCAGTGAAAGAAACCAGACTCAAATCTGTATGACCCCCCGATGACGTCATGGAAATGGCTGAACTACAGGAACGAGGAAGAGGCCGGAGATATGGGCAGTGGGCTGACTTCAAAGGACAGGATTGTTGAAGGTGACAGAGTCCTGACTGTGGTGCTGACTGCCTAGCTGCGTGTGTCCAGATTCATAGAATCATATACTGATAACAGCGAATTTTACTGTAAATTGTAAAAGAATTTGACAGGCCAGGTGCAGTGGCTCATGCCTGTAATCCCAGTAGAGTCATCTCCACAAAAAAAAATCTTAAAAATTAGCTGGGCATGGTGGTGCACACCTGTAGTCTCAGCTACCCTGGAGGCCGAGGTGGAAGGTTTAGGCTGCAGTGAGCTATGATCATGCCACTGTCCTCCAGCCTGAGTGACAGAGCAAGACCCTGTCTCAATAATGATCATATCAGGGTTGTATTTAAAGGAAAGATCAAAATGACTAAACGCACCAGCTTTGGACCCAGACACTCTGCTCTGCTATGACTTGCAGGCTCTAGAACTTGAGTGTGGCTCAGTTTCCTCGTCTGTAAACTGGATGGAAGGCACCAAGCCTGCGCCCAAGGCCCCCCAAGCAGCTCTGGCAGTTGGAGCAACACCTGGAAGCTTCACAGAACAAAGAATTCTGTGAGTTTTTCATAAGTTATCTGAATTTACACTTTTTTGTTTTTTTGTTTTGTTTTGTTTTGATACGGAGTCTTGCTCTGTTGCCAGGCTGTAGTGCAGCAGTGCAATCTCAACCCACTGCAACCTCCACCTCCTGGGTTCAAGCGATTCTCCTGCCTCAGCCTCTCGAGTAGCTGGGATTACAGGCACAAGCCACCACACCCAGCTAATTTTTGTATTTTTAGTAGAGACGAGGTTTCACCATGTTGGCCAGGATGGTCTCGATCTCTTGAACTCCAGATCTGCCTGTCTCAGCCTCCCAAAGTGCTGGGATTACAGGGGTGAGCCACCGCACCCCGCCTATACCGTTTCTTTATAGAAGAATGAAAAGGGTGCCGGTGGGCACGGTGGTGCGTGCCCGTAGTCCCAGCTACTCAGGAGGCTGAGGCTGGAGGATCGCTTGAGTCCAGGAGTTCTGGGCTGTAGGGCACTATGCTGATCAGGTGTCCACGCTAAGTTCGACATCAATATGGTGACCTCTTGGGAGCAGGGGGCCACCAGGTTGCCTAAGGAGGGGTGAACTGGCCCAGGTCAGAAACGGAGCAGGTCAAAACTCCCGTGCTGATTAGTAGTGGGATCGTGCCTGTGAATAGCCACTGCACTCCAGCCCGGGCAACATAGCAAGACCCCGCCTCAATTTAAAAAAAAAAAAAAGAATGAAAATGGTTTACTTGTCCTCACAGACTGACATTTTCCCAAGGGCAGGGCTAACCACAGAGCATCACTAAGGTTTGGAGAAGTATAAAATATATATACATATTTTTAAGACGGGGTTTCACCGTGTTGGTCAGGCTGGTCTTGAACTCCTGACCTCAGGTGATCCGCCCGTCTTGGCCTCCAAAGTGCTTGGATGACAGGCGTGAGCCACCACGCCTGGCCGAGAAGTATAAAATATTAAGTCAAAACAGTTGGGGAATTTTTTTTAAAAAAGCTAAATCCAGAAAACTGACATCCATCTTCCCTGACAAAGTTAGGCAAATCCCCAGTTTTTCGGTGTATCTTTGAAAACGTTTTTTCAACTGCATTTTAACTTAGGTGGTGTTAATATTCTAAGCCACCAGGAAGGAGGTCTCGAAGCCAACAGCCCTGAAGCTGCTTCCCTGCAGAAGTCCCTTCTCGAGATGGAGAAATGAAATAGGAATTCAACAGGACTAAGTTTGTTGAATTTAGTATTTATAGGGAGGAAGAGCAAGCTGTCTTTCTAAGGGCTCCTGGTGGATATCTGCTATGGAAAAAAAGACAAATACAATATGTATTGTACTCGCCAAGAGTGCCATCAGGCAGAATACATAATAACTGTCCCTTAAGACACGTGGAATGCTGAGATTGGTAGATGACTGTGTTACTGGAAGTGCAGATGAAAATCCTCCAAAAACAGAAAAAAGAACTCTATCACAGTCAGCCTGGAACACCTGGCAGGACGAAGTTATTCCCATTTCTGGAATAACTCGCCCACTCCTGTTTTATGCCCGACTCTCTGCTCTTAGGGCTCTGCCAGTGCTCATGGGCTCCCTGATGGTCACACCGGAACCCAGGCCCCATGCCAGAAGGGACACACAGGATCAAAGACTACACATGCCTCCCACTTGGAGTCACCAGCGGCCCTACTCCCTGCAGAACAGGCCCACAGCCCTGTGGCTCCCCTCTTCAGGCTGAGGCTCATATGGCCTCAAACAGATGTATTTGTTCACAGACCCATTTATGCCAGTGATGCTGCTACCATAATTACATGGGACAATTAACGTTACATAAATCAGTCCGGATGTGGTGGCTCACACCTGTAACCCCAGCACTTTGGGAGGCTGAGGTAGGCGGATCACTTGAGCTCAGGAGGGGAACAGCCTGCTGGTCAACATGGTGAAACCCTGCCTCTATTAAAAATACAAAAAAATTAGCCAGGTGTGGTGCTGCACTGGCCCCCAGCCTGGCTGACAGAGCTAGACTTTGTCTCAAAAACAACCAGACAAACAAAATTAAATTTAAAAAACTAAAGCAAAAAGGAGGTAGTTGTTACTTCAATAATAAAGTGAAATTTTTAGAAAGAGCTCAAAAAAAAAGAAAAAGAAAAAACAAAAACAAAACTTGAATTAGGTGTAAAGTAATTGGAAAGGGGGCGGGCGTGGTAGCTCACGCCTGAAATCCCAGCACTTTGGGAGGCCGAGGTGGGCAGATCACGAGGTCAGGAGTTCAAGACTAGGCTGACCAACACGGTGAAACCCTGCCTCTACTAAAAATACAAAAAAATTAGCTGGGCTTGGTGGCGCGTGCCTGTAATCCCAGCTACTCAGGAGGCTGAGGCAGGAGAATCTCTTCAACCTGGGAGGTAGAAGGTTGCAGTGAGCCAAGATGGAGCCACTGCACTCCAGCCTGGGCAACAGAGCGTGACTTGGTCTCAAAAAAAAAAAAAAAAAAAATTGCAAAGGATTGGGGAAAAGAATAAAAATCTGGGGGATTTTGCATTCAGATTGCTTTTTTCCTTTTCCCTACTCTACCCAGAACTCCCCTCCAAAGTCCATATTGGAAAGTGGGGGCAATGTGCTGAGTGGCTCCATAAAAAGGAAGATATGGAACCCAAGTTAGCAGCCTCTACTCAAAGAAAGGAGAGCGACAGGATAGACCCAGACGACAAAGGCGAAGACAGGAGAATGATGTGCACTTGTGTTTTCTGTAAAAACAAAAAGCTGATGCACAACCATACATCTTTCAGACTCTCTGCCCTGACCAACCTCCAGGTCACAGCCACAGGACTTCCCATGGACTTCCCCTGCCCTCAAAGCTAACTGCAGAACCAAGCGTGCACTTCTGCTCCTGAGGGGGACGGAAGGACAGTCCCCTGTGGTCGTCTCTACAGGAGATGGGGGCCAGGGATGGGAGAGAAACTCCTAGTTCCACTTTGTATCACTTAGCATGATTAAAATGTTTATCATGTACATAACTTACCCTTTTTAAGTTCACATGTCTTATATACTTTATGTCACCTTTTAAAATTAAAAGACCAGTCAACTTTTAAGAATAAATCAGGCGCAGTGGCTCATGCCTGTAATTCCAGCACTTTGGGAGGCCGAGGCAGGCGGATCACTTGAGGTCAGGAGTTCAAGACCAGCCTGGCCAACATAGTGAAACCCCGTCTCTACTAAAAATACAAAAATTAGCCTGGCATGGTGGTGGGTGCCTGTAATCCTAGCTACTCAGACGGCTGAGGCAGGAGAATCACTTGAACCGGGGAGGTGGAGGTTGCCCTGAGCTGAGATCGCACCAATGCACTCCAGCCTGGGCGACAGTGAGACTGTTTAAAAAAAAAAAAAAAGAATAAATTAAAAGGAAAAATAAAGACACACATTCCAACGGAAACATGTGAACATACAGAGGCGACCCAGGGATGGGACGTGACACATCTATGGGATGCTTATAGGGTATTAGCTTCAGAGTTGTGGAAGGCAAAGACCAAGCTTTGAGGGTGTGATTTTATGAAATGCTGCCTTTACCAGTGCTCAGTAAAGCCCAGTGGAGCTGCGCCCACACTCTCATCAGTGACAGCCTTAGGGAGGGAGGCTGTCTAGTGCGGTGCAGCTGGACCCTCACCACCTCTCCACCTCCGAGTCTCCACTTTCCACCAATTAGCAAGGTCCCATCAGCCTCACTCCAGGTAGCACCTCAGTCAGGCCTACAGGCCATATCCCAGCACCAGGGCCCCACCCATCGACTGCTTTAGAAGCAGATCTTGGCTGGCTCCGTGGCTCACGCCCATAATCCCAGCACTTTGGGAGGCAGAGGTAGAAGGACCTCTTGAGCCTAGGGGTTAGAGAACAGCCTGGGCAACACAGCAAGACCCCATCTCTATAAAAAATTTCAAAATTAGCCGGGCGTGATGGTGGTGCCAGTTATCCCGGCTACACGGGAGGCTGAGAGGGGAGGATGGCTGGAGCCCAGGGGGTCAAGACTACAATGAGCGGTGATTGCGCATGGCACTCAGAGGGATAGCCTGTCTCAAATAAATACATAAAAGCAAAAATTGATCTTGTCACACCTTGCCTGGAAAGCTTCTTTGTGCCTGGCTGTGGTCACCACACACCTCCAGCCCTCCGCCTAGGGGCAAGGCAGGGTCCCCACTTCATGTCCTGCCCCTCCCCGCCAGCTCCCTGCAGCCGGGTAAGCCCCCATTCTCCAAGCTCAGCTGCCATTCACATCCCCCTTTTCAGGACGCCCCCAAGACTCCCCTTTGACCTCACTTCCGTGCATTCCAAACTCCAGGGCACAGTCCCACCAAGCCCTCACCCCAGGCAGACACTCCATTCATTCATTGAACGCACAGGGGAGTCGCCAAGCAGTGCCCCAGGTCTGAAGACTGAGACCTGGATGAAAACCCCCTGCAGGGAGGGAGGGAGGGAAGGAGGGAAGGAGGGTTTTTGATCTCGCAGGGGCTGTGCTGGGAAAGGCCGAGGTGAGAGGGGGGTGTCCTCCGCACCGGGAAGCCTGGTGGGGGCGGGAAGGAGGCGGGCGGGGGCCAGGCCGGGTGCTCACCGCGGCAGGAGGCCCGGGTCGGGGGGAGTGGAGTGGGGGCAGGTCACGCAGGACCCTTCGGGCCCCGTGACGAGGACGTTGGCTTTTTCTTAGGAAACGAGGCGAGTCTGGTCACCAGGGTGGAATCGAGTTTTGATCCACCCGGATCCCGCTCCCTGCTGGGAAGGACGGTCTCCTTCGGCCCCACCTCGAAGCGGGAAAACAGGTCCCTGCGGCCGCCCGACCCGCCCGGGAAGGTCCCTCCCGCTCCCTCCCTCCACCTCGGGCCCGGACTTTGCCCCCCGCACCTGCGCGGCCCCTCGGGACGCCCCCGCCCTGCAGCAGCCGGGACCACTTGATGGCCCTGCGGGTGAGCGTGGCCAGGTAGCTGGAGAGAAACTCCTCGTAGGCGGCGTCGTCGAAGTCCTCGGGCCTCTCGAATCCATACGGGTCGATCCTGCAACACCGAGAGAAGGGAGCCGGCGTCCCCGAAGTTTCCTCCAGGGGGTGGGGGGCCCACGTGGGGACCGCAGCCGCCGGGGACGCCTGGACCCCACGCCACCCACCTGGGGACCCGCGAGCGCTCGGCGGGCTCCATGCAGGGAGGGAGGCGCGCACCGAGCGGAGCAGGTGGGTCCCGAGTTCGCCTCCCGGCTCCGGGGCGCTCGAGTCCTTCCGGCGGGGCCGCGGGCGCGGGGGGGCGGGGCGGAGGCGGAGCGGGGGGAGGACCCGGGCGGGGCGGGGGGGGAGAGGGAGAGGCGGGGGGGGGAGGACCTGGGGCAGTGGGAGGGGCGGGGGTCGCTGTTGGGGGCGGGGAGGGAGGAGGGGCAGGAGGGGAAGGGGTGGGGGAGGACCGGAGGGCGGTGCTGGGGGCGGGGAGCGGGGCGGGGCCGGGG